>CM034148.1:459853600-459903600 GCA_019776745.2 Taxus chinensis
CGTATATGTGTACGTGTGCATGTGTGTGCTTATGAATGTGTGTGTGTGTCGTGTGAATCTGTGCGTGTGTGAGGCGTGTATGCATCAAACGTCCTGCGTGATGCAGATGTGTGTATTTGCACAATTGCAGAGGTTTGAATCCTAATGTGTACTCTAAATTCCAAGGAGACAGTGATAGAAAGTGCAAAAATTGAAACTAAACTATGTAGTGTGATGTACATGTGCAAAGGTGTGTGTGAACACTTCTTGTGTCATGCAAATTGTGTGTGTGTGTGTCATGAAATGCAACATGAAACATCATACACAGTGTGAGTAAGATGCAATTAGAGGTCTGAAATGTGCGTGTGACAATACAAACAAAGGACTGAAAATTGATGTGCAGTGTCGTGTGTGTGTCATGTGCACTGTGCAAAATCATGTGCATTTGCAACATGTGGGTGTGCAGTGTGCGTGTTGCATGTGTGCATGTGCGAAGGTCATGATACGTGTGTAAAAATCACTTGTTGATGTGTGAAAGAAGAAGCTTGTGTGTGTGTGCAAAAAAAATGTGCATACCCTCAAAAAATGTTTGCCATGTGTGTGCTTGCGTACAATGCATGTGGTGTGCGTGTGGATGCGTGAAAGCGTGTAAAAAACGTGGATGTTCATGTGCGTGTTCGTATGAAGATGCATTAAAATAGTGCATGTGTGGTGTGTCCTACACACCCATGCCCTAACATTTTTGGCCATGCTGAAGAAGAATGCGACCCATTTTGCATGTAAAACTGGTTGTTGAAAACGTCATTTCTGGCCATTCACCATGTGCCAGAGAGCGTTTCTTGATTTTCTCTCTCCAAACTGCACCAAAATGTGGGTGTGTGCCCATAGAATCTTGTACAGAATTTCACCAGCTTTCAACATTGATATAAAAAACGCGAAAATCCGAGCTCATGGATCTAGAAAGATATGGCGATTTGAAGTCCCATTTAGGGAGAAAACAGGCCAAATCGTTTCGCTTTGATATTTTTGGCCTACCGGGGATGCATGGCGAGTGTGAGATTGTGCTGCGGGCCATATTGTCTGTGGAAAATGTTTCCCACAAATTTTCCGCCGAGCCTATGCTCACGAGCTCCAGGAGACCAGAGAGAGCACGTTCTGATTGAGCTCAGAGAGTGCATCTAATCACATGGTGCTCCATTTTTAGAGAAGGCATTTGAGTCCTAGTGTATCCCCTTCAAAATGTCTGTGCACCGGTTATATTTGTGAGTGGAAAAATGAGATCCTTGAGTTATGTATGAGAACATTTTGCTGAATAACAGTAACGATCAAGAATCGTTATCCGTTGCCTCAATATTGATGACTTGTTTGATCAAGTGAGGGGAGCCACATGTGTTCTCTAAGGATAAATCTGGGTACCATCAGTTGAGGATTACGGATGACAGACATCCATAAGACTGCTTTTCGTACGAGTGTATGGGCACTATGAGTTCACAGTGGTGCCCTTTGGTTTGATGAATGCCCCCGCAGTGTTTATGAGTTTGATGAATGGGGTATTCAGGAACCTTTTTAGATCGCTTTGTGCTCATTTTTCTTGATGACATTCTGATTTACTCGCGTACGCGTGAGGAGCACGAGGGGCACCTTCGTCAGGTTCTTCAGTGTCTTCGTGAGCAGCAGCTTTACGGGAACTTGGAGAAGTGTGCTTTCTTTCAGTCAGAGATTCAGTACTTGGGCCATATCATCTCAGGTGAAGGTATCGCAGTTGATCCTTCCAAGATTAGAGCCATTATGGATTGGCCAGTACCCACTACAGTGACAGAGGTGCGCAGCTTCATGGGGTTAGCAGGGTATTATAGGAGATTTGTGTAGGACTTCTCTCGGATAGCACACCCCATCACTTCCCTTCAGCGGAAAGGGAAGAAGTTTGTTTGGTCAGACAGGTGTGAGCAGGCCTTCAGGACACTGAAGGAATATCTCACTACAGCACCCATTCTTGCAGTGCCAGATCCACATGGTGAGTTCTTTGTATGCACAGATGCTTTGTTGGCAGGCCTTGGAGGTGTTCTTATGCAGGAGGGCAGAGTTGTAGCTTTTGAGTCTCGCAAACTCAAGGATCATGAGCTTAATTATCCTACCCATGATCTTGAGCTTGCGGCAGTTGTGCATGCTTTAGTTCGATGGAGACACTTTCTTCTTGGTCGGAGATTCACACTTAGGATAGATCATTTGAGCCTTCGCCACCTCTTCACTCAGCCCAATCTAAACGCTCGTCAGAGGCGTTGGATGGAGTTGCTTTGTGAGTACGACATGGAGATAGAGCATGTGAAAGGGAAGGAGAATGTGGTTGCAGATGCTCTCAGCAGACGGAGGCATTTGAGCATGGCTACTTCAGTGAGCACAGATTTACGAGAGCAGGATCCTTCAGCAACTTCCTCTTGATAGTTTCTACATTGCAGCCCGAGCAGAGATTGAGTCCCAGAGACCCCTTGAGGGGAAATTTGATGGTTTCTCACTAGAGGCAGATGGTCTTCTCAGGCACAGAGGTCGGATTTATGTTCCTAGAGACGGAGGCTTGAGGCAGGACATCTTGACAGAGGCACATCGTGCACCCTATTCAGCCCATCCTGGGGTGAAGAAGATGCACGCCACCTTGAGACAGTTATATCACTGGAGAGGACTTTGCAGGGACGTGGCTCAGTTTGTGTCACGCTGTTTAGAGTGCCAGAAAGTGAAGGCCGAGCATCAGCATCCAGCTGGCCTTCTCTATCCTCATGCTATACCAGAGTGGAAATGGGACACCATTTCCATGGATTTCATTGTTGGGTTACCGATGTCGAGATATCACCATGATGCCATCATGGTCACGGTTGATAAATTGACAAAAGTAGCTCACTTTTCTCTGGTAAAGACCACCTATAAAGCTAGTGCAGTGGCACGTGTTTACTTGGATGAGATTGTCAGGTTGCACGGGATTCCGTGGAAGATCATTTGTGACCGCGATCCTTTGTACACTTCCCATTTCTGGACTACCATGCAGTATGTTCTCGGGACGAAGATTAACTTCAGCACAACTTATCACCCTGAGACGGATGGACAGACTGAGAGGGTGAATCAGATTTTGGAGGATATGCTCAGGATGTACATGATGGATCAGCAGTCTAAGTGGGAGGAGTATCTGTATCTTGTGGAATTTTCCTACAATAATAGTTTCCAGAGTTCTATAGGCATGGCTCCTTTTCAGGCCTTATATGGTAGGGAGTGCAGGACACCCCTTAGCTGGGACAGGTTGGAGGATAGAGTATCTCTTGGACCAGCTCTCTTACAGGACATGGAGCAGCAGGTAGTGTTGATCAGGCAGAGATTGCAGGAGGCACAGGATAGGCAGAAGAAGTACACTGATCAGCATAGAACTGAGCGTAATTTTGATGTGGGCATGAAGGTTTTCCTTCGTGTTAGGCCACATAAGAGCCCGATCCGTTATGGAAAAGGTTCTAAGTTATCTCCTCGGTTCGTTGGACCTTTTGAGATCTTGGAGCGTATCGGCCCGTTGGCTTACCATCTAGCATTGCCACCCAGCTTGTCTCGCGTACATGATGTGTTTCATGTTTATGTTCTTAGGAGATACATCACAGATCCTTCTCATGTGCTGGATTGGACATCATTGCAGGTGCAGGATCAGGGACAGGTGATGGTGGAGCCTGTCTGTATCATAGATCGCAGGACCCTGGGCCTTTGAGGCAGAGAGATTGATCAGGTACGAGTGCAGTGGGACAGATATGATGAGACTGCAGCCACTTGGGAGGATGCTACTGCTTTACGAGTGCAGTTTCCACATTTGTTCTAGTGACTTCCAGGAGGAAGTCTAGTTTAAGGGGAGGGGGATGTAGTGCCCACTTCCCTTTGACACTGTTTAGATACTGATCCTGACTCTATTGATCATATTTTGGATATTATTATATTTTGATGTAACAGGATGTGTATATACTAGCTCATGGATTATTATGGACATTAATATGTTTTGATTAGCATGATGGTTAGATGTTAGACTATGGATTAATATTGATCTGGATTCAGTTATTGTGCTTGAGGATCATTGAGACATTTTTATTATTATGTGGATAATGATATACTAGTTGACATGGACAGGTTATTGATGTTAATTTTAGACATGTGACATTGATTATTATGAATAGCTCTAGTATAGAAATCTATTGGATGATGATATAGTTACAAATTGAATTTTAATGATAAATATTGAATCCTTGATATTGTTGTGATTTAAAATTAATAATTTTATGTTGCTTATATCATTTGGATGTTCTGATGTGGCCACGAGGCCGAAGGAGGTATTTTGCATTTTGCAGGTTAAAATCACAACAATGTTGGGGGACTGGAGACTAACCATATTGGAATTCAGTGTGAAATCAACAAGGTCACCATGGCAACTGTGTTTGAGCTGTATGTTGTGTTTTGTTAGGATTTCCCATGGGGGGATTTCCATTATTGTGACCATGGGGTATATGTGTGCTATTATTTGTTGTGTCCCTTTTTAAAATTATTGTTGTATGTATTTTATTTGTAATGTGCTCTTTATTTTAATTATTTTAATGTGATAGTATAATGTGAGAGTCATATAGTTAAAATTTAATTAAATTAAATAGGATGTGGAAGGTTAAATTAAATGTTATTGTCTTGGTTGAAAATGAAATTGATTTATTTATTTTATAACCTTATGGTAATTAAATAAATCTTATGTCAAAAGGTTGTCATAAATAAATGTCATAGAAATAAATGCATTTTAAAAGCGTGTGTAAGTTACCAAGTATGGGTTGTGTAAGTGAAGTGATAGATTGTGTAAGAAATTGTAAGAGGTTGTAAGAAGATTTTGGAAGGTCAAACACTCCATCTCCCTCTTGAAATTCGAATTTGAGCTTGGAGGACAAATTTGGAGGCTTGTGGAACAAGTTAAACTTGTCCCACACCTCTCAAAAACCTCCACCAACCATGTTTATTAATTTGGAGTCAAAATCAACTTATTTTATTGCATTTTGACATGATTTATTGTAAGATTTCTTTACACTTATCTTACAAATTTTAAATGCATTCTTTTTTTGGGTATGGGCAAAAATGAGGTATGTAAGTGGTTTGTCATTCACATTTATTGGGATTTAATTTGCCTTGATGTTGATTGCTTTTTGGGGATGAGGAAAAATGATGTGGCATCCCACTTGGAATCCACATCATCCTCTTCCACCCTCTCCTTTAAAATTGGAATTCCTCCTCATTTTGAGGTTGTTAAAGGTTGGAGATTTCACTCTTGGGTCAAAATTTCTCTTGCATTTTGGAGCTTGCTTGGTGGAAGAAGTGGATTTGCTTGTGCATACATTTACCTTGCTAATTTGGGACTGGTTTTTGGTGAAATAAAGACTGTTGTTTTGGGAGCAAGTCCCCATTATGGAGAGGTAGGCTCTCACTTTTTTAAAATTGTTGTTTTCCCTCTTTTAGCATGAATTTGAATGTATTTGTGTTTGCAATTCTTAGAGGGATGGGTAGAATGCTTAGGGCATGGTGTGGAGAGAATACTATGAGGTTTATTAGAGGAGGGATAAGGGATTTTCCATTGTTATTTGTTCTTGGAGGGAATGTTGGTTTGGGATCCACCTAGGAAAGGAAATTGCTTGCATTTCCTACTTTGGGGGAGGTATAAGGGATAAATTTGGAGGAGGGATAAGGAGGGGTTGAGGAGGGATAAGGTTTATGGGATTGCTATGATCTTGGTGGTTTTCTCTTGGTGGATGCCCAAAATTCAACTTGGGAGGCATAAGGAGACCTCCATAGTTCTTGCTCTTGCTTGGCTTGCTTGCTTGGAGAAGGAGCCTTTGTTTTGTTTGGAATTGATTGTTGTAGTTGAGAACTACATCCTCTTGCTTTGTGTTTATTTGTGTTTGTGAATTTATGCTTGTATGTGAAGAAGCCATGTTGCCATGTGTTGAATTATCATGCTCCATTTCAATATGGTTGGGGCTCGGGGGCCAATGGGGAAAGATGGCTTCTATTTTCCCATTGGGTATCTTGGTTGGGTGGAGAGTGTTGCCTTTTCCCCTTCCTTGTTGTGATTCAAAGATGAATAAAGAAGAAGAAAACAACAAGCTGCTATTTAAGGAAAGAATAAAATAGTTTGACAGTCATCTTTTCTTGAGAAAATTGAATGTAACCCTTCCCACTTAGAAGTGGATGAATGTAATTGATGTAGATATGTGAGATGTTTACATCTTGTATTGAAATTAAAACTTTGTAATTGAAAAGAATAACTTATTCCAAATGATCTGTTTTACCTTGTAGAAGAAATGTAATTGATATATACTTGTATCCATAGGGATTGAAAATTTGAGGATCAAATCAAACCGGGAGTTGCTTGTAAAGCTATTTAAACCCTCAATGGAAATTAATGGCATTGATTCTTTGAAATTCTGTTGGAATTGCATACTCTATTGTATTGATATAACAATGATACATTGTTGAATGAAATGAAAATCTGTCAACAAATCCAAAAAGAATTCACATAATACGTAGGTAAATCTAGCTTTGTAGTAATTTGTTCCCTGTTTTTTGTCCCTTCTTTCTAAATGTGCCATCCATATGAGTCCAAGTAATTGGGAATGTAAGAATCATAATAGGATGTTACAGATGGAACTTGAAAATGGCTTCCATATTAAAGGAAGTTTGGATGCAAATTGACCTTAGATAAATTGTTAGCAATTGAATTCTGTTTTCTTTGTAATTCCTTGGCAATGGAATTTAGCATTCAATAAATGCACAGATCACAAAATTCATAAGGCCTTTAAAATTAAGGAAGCATGGAATATATAGGAAAATTTTAGATGTTACTTCATGCACAAGAACACCAAGACGAAATTCTAATTAATTAAATGAATCTCAAAAAATGCATCAAAGCAATTTTGAGAACTAAGCATAATCAAAGCTATTTTTAGCCTGTCACTGATGTGTTCTAAAATATATCAACTTAACCCAATCGTCATAATTGAAACATGCATGAAAATCTTTAAAGTTAGTGACCATCTGCCCATGTCTCAATTTACATGGTGAGAGAGGAAGCCATTCAAAATTAGTGGTCCGAAATTGTAAAGTTAAAAACTGCCAGTTTTAAAATTATAATTCTCTGCAGATCAATTTCTTAAAATTGACCCTTGAAAGGTTTACCAAATAGCCTAAAATTTATGATTTCTGTGCAAAGAGGACTCGAGATATTTCCGGAAAGATTCTTGTTTTCCTAAAATGGAGCTTCTTATCAAAAGTTATGGCCATTTGAAGTTTTACTTCAAAATGGCCATCCCAAACAAAAAATAATAAATAATAATAATTTATGACACTTTACAACATAAAGAAAAATTTAAATTTTCAAAACTTTGGAAAAATTTCCTAAAAATTTAGATCTTGGGCACCCTACACCAATCATGTGCTGACACGTGGCAGGGAGGAATGAGGATTTAGAATTGAAAACTTAACTTTTTACACTTTTGGAAAAACTTCACTTTTTCTTCCGCCGGCCCTCGGCCAATCACAAAGCGCCATGTGGCCATTTGAGCAAGTGCTGGGGAGGCATGGAGGAAAATTTTCCTTTGGCAAATAGAGACTTTGGTTTTTTGGGAAAAAAATGTTCAAAATTTTCCCCACGACCCACTCTCCCGCATCAATCATGTGATGACATGTGGCACTTGGGAAAATTTTCCCAGTTTTCTCCCTATCCCCGCGGACCTCCAAGGGAAAATTTTCCCCTAAAACTCCGCCCGGCCATAACTTGAGTTTTACAAGGAGTTAGGAGGACTTCTTTATATGGTTGGAAAGGTGAGGAATTTTCCTATCAATTTTTCTCTAGTTTAGGAAAGTTTTGATAATTCTAAGTGTGTGAGAAATCTAGTTGAATTTAGGGCTTGATAGAGAGCAGGCCTTGGCGATAAATTTCTCCCTAAACCTTAATAAAACTTGTAACCTCCAAATTGGAACCTAGTAAAATTGTTATAAGATAAAAATGGAAATATTGTGTTTGGTTAATCAAAATTTGTTCTGGAACCTATTTAGTTTCAAACTAGTGTCTTGCAACTTGGTTGTAGACTCTTCCTATAAAAAAAAATTATTCCATAATTTTCCTAATTTGTTTCTTGGTCTCAAGTGGTAGTTGAAGTAGGCTTCACACTTTGGTATCAAAGAAGTGGTTCAAAAACTTGGACCATTGAGCACACTAGAAACATTGAGACTTGAAACCTAAAACTAGTAAATTGATAATCTAGAAAACAAAACTAATTGAAAATTGAACATGTTAGTAAACTTAGAAAACTGAAGAAAACTCAAGGTAATGAACTAACTCCCACTCTGGTCTTTGCAGGGAGCTCAGACGGAGCAGGAGGAATGTTCACAGAGGCTCAGAGTCACCACCACCACCACCTCCACCACCGCCACCACCACCACCAGACCAAGGTTTAGCTACTATCCTACCACAGATTTTACAGACCCTCCAGGATGTTAATGCTGCCTTATGCGGAGGATCAGTAGGAGGGCACTCGGGCAGACAGGATAGAGATAATTCCATTGAGGGACATGCACCTCCTCCACATGGTGAGGAAGATGGAGGAGAGAATTTTCATGGAGAGTCAGCTAGAGCAGAGTCTCCTTTGAGGGGACATGGTGACCATATTTCAGGACAGAGAGAGAGGTCTCGGAGCCCTAGGCTCGGGGACAGGCAGGCAGAGAGGCCCAGAGGCCATCAGACCACAGCTGCGGATCATATCAGGGAGATCCTGAAGCTTAGGCCCTCACATTATTCAGGTGATACAGGTGGTTTCCAGGCAGAGGCCTGGCTGGTTAGCTTGAGCGGTTTCTTTAAGCTTTGTCCTTGTTCTAGCAACACAAAAGCTCGTGTTGCGATCCATCTACTGAAGGATGGAGCTGGAGTATGGTGGAGGATAGAGGAGCATAAGCTCCATATAGATTCAAAGACAATCACTTGGGAGTTGTTTGAGGAGAGATTTAGGAGTAGATACTTGCCATGAAGATTCATACAATAGAGGATCGATGAGTTCCACGACCTTTGACAGGCTTCCCTTACAGTGGCCAAGTATGAGAGTAGGTTCCTGGACCTACTTCAGTACGTTGATTACATGCAGGATGAGCAGGTGCGGATCCACAGGTTCATCCGGGGCCTTAATATAGACATTGGAGGTGTAGTTCGGATCCACTGCCCATAGATGTTAGTGGAGGCCGTTGAGAAGGCCTACATTGCAGAGGAGACTCGGGGTAAAACCCAACAGGCTAGAGACCGGGTCAGGAGCCGTATTCAACAGTTACAGGATAGTAGATCGAGGGGGTCATCTCCTCTTCCTTGTGCTGGTCAGCATTCTTTACAGTCATCTTTCAGACCACAACAGCAGCAGCAGTCCCGCCCACCATTTAGGCCTCCTCAGAGAGCTGATGCACAGAGAGGTCGCAGTATGGGGCCTCCTCCTAGGGGACCCACCAGGACATAGGGTGGAGCTAGAGCTCATTCGGTAGGAGCTCGACCACAGAGGCCACAACATACTATAGCTGGATCATCAGGATCCACAGCACCTACCTCTAAGGCACCTTCTGGAGGTGCTGTAGTTTGGAGGACTTCAGGTGGTTGCTTCGGGTGTGGAGTAGCGGGACACTTTTGGAGAGATTTCCCCCAGAACCCTAATAAGGGTAAGGCACCCATCTCAGAGCCTACAGTCGGAGACATGGGATGGAGTCACAGGATCTACACAGTGGTTGAGAACCGCTAGGCCGAGCACCAGAGCATGGTCATTGAGACCCCAGGTAGTATCGGAGGTGTTCCTACCTGTATATTGTTTGACTTTCAGTTCTTCTAATTCATTTATTGCACCATTGCTTAGTAGAGATATCCAAGGGTGGCCTGTTAGATACGGTCATAGTTGGGATGTTGAGATGGCTTCATGAGCCAAGGTCTTATTTAGACTCCTTAGTAAAGGAGTGTGTTGTTAACTTGGGATTATTTTCACCACCACTTCAGATCTCCACATGACTTCCTTTGGGCTCGTATAGACTATCATTTTAGGCATGGATTGGTTGTCTGCACATAGGTTTAGGATGCATTGCTATCATAAGACTATATCTTGTGTAGATGATCTTGGAGTTCAATCTAGTGATTGATTGGGGTCAGGAGACCTATTTCTATTCACACTATCTCTGCTATGCAGCTCAAGCGGTGTGTACGACGGGGTTTTTAGATGTATGCAGTCACAATCAGTGACTAGGTAGAGGATGGGTCTAGTGGGCCATTGCTAGATGACCATCCCATTTTGAGAGAGTATGCAGATGTGTTTCCCAGGGGAGCTACCGAGGGATGCCACCCCCACGGATGAGATTGATTTCCATATTGATCTGGTTCCAGGAGCAAAGCCTATCTCATGAGCTCCTTATCGGATGACCACCCTAGAGATCTGTGAGCTGAAGTTGCAACTGAAAGGCCTTTTAGAAAAAGGCCTTATCTATCCTAGTGTATCCCCTTGGGGTGCACCAATTATTTTTTTTAAGAAGAAGGATGGATCCTTGTGATTGTGCATAGACTACCGCCAACTGAATAAGGTAACAATCAAGAATCATTATCCTCTTCCTCACATCGATGACTTGTTTGATCAAATGAAGGGAGCCACGGTGTTCTCTAAGATTGATCTCAAGTCTGGGTATTGTTGTTGCAAATCAGTAGCACCCCTGGATGCAAATTAGGTTTCTAAGTTGATGTTTCAGGCATCCAGTGTGATTGCACAACATTGAAACCTCTCTCCAAGTGTGGGACTTGTAAAATGAGAGAGGAATCTCCAGATTAGAGGCTGGTTCCTCAAACTTCTCTGATTAGATTTTTTATTTACACAATTACAGAGGTTTGAATCCTAATCCTACTCTAAATTCCAAGGAGAAAGAGATAGAAAGTGCAAAAATTGAAACTAAACTAATAGGTGATACACCAAAGGAGTGGTGAACACTTCTTTACTTCATGCACATTGACACAATTTCATAAAATGCAACATGAAACATCATACATAGGCTGATAAGATGCAATTAGAGTTCTGAAATGAAGCAAGACAATACAAACAAAGGACTGAAAATTGATCACAGAGTCTGTATTGTCATTTTCTATCAAAATCCTTGCATTTGCAACATCAAAGAGGAAGAAACCTAGAGTTACAATCATGAAGAAGGTCTGATACTTGCAAAAATCACTTGTTTGAAGGTGAAAGAAGAAGCTTACTATCAAAAAAAAATGTTTAACCTCAAAAAATGAGCCAAATCTGGCTTTTACAATGCATGGGTCGAGCCCAAGAGAGAGAAAACATGTAAAAAACGTGGAAGCCATTCCCCATTGAATAAAGATGCATTAAAACAGCATGCGCGTCCTTACAGACCCATGCCCTGACATTTTTGGCCATGTTGAAGAAGAATACGACCCATTTTGCATTAAAAATGGTTGTTGAAACGTCATTTCTGGCCATTACCATGTGCCAGAAGTGTTTTTTTATTTTTTCTCTCTAAACTCCACCAAAATGCAAAATTATTCTCGGAATCTTGTAGATAATTTCACCATCTTTCCATTGATATAAAGAACGTGAAAAACTGAGCTCTGGATCGAAAGATATGGCGATTTGAAGTTTTAGGTCAAAACAGGACCAAATCGGGTCGGTGGGCTGAGGAAAATTTGGCATTTGTCCACCACCTGATTGGCTGCAGGCCTTCTAGGGGAAATTTTCCCACAAAAACTCCGCCGAGCCATAACTTGAAAAATACATGGAGTTAGGAGGAAAACTTTACCTTTCTGGAAAGCTGAGAAAGAGCTCTATCCAATGGTGTCATTTGTAGAATGTTTTGAGTGCCTAAAAAGCAAAATATTATGACTGAGGCACAAGAGAGAAAAAATGAAAGGGAGTTAGCCACAAAATGAGCATGGGGCACATTTTGGATAACAATTTTGGCAACTCAGAGGGGTCATCTACCTACTGGATGAAGTTACCAGTTGCCTGAAGCATCCATTGGGCATGGAGTCATGAGTTGTAGCCTGCAAACTAATCTGAACTTTGAAAACCTCCTCTCTGAGCCACTTGGAAACCCACTGAAATGGACTGCACAAGAGCAAAACCAGCACCACAAAACTATGTATAAAACTAAAAGTCATACATGCTCCAAAATGGAACATGCAGAGTGTGCACAAGCACTTCTTTTACTGAAAACAAAACTACCTACTCTATTCTAACTGGAAGCAAAAGTGGGCTAAACAAACCCTGTAACTGGTTGGGAGAAATAGCTTCCCTTTCTCAAAAGTTGCAACATGCAACTGATTTGTCACTAAACATGGCTGATTGGATGAGTGGAAAATCAACAAGAAGTTGGTCTTCTACCCAAATCATTAAGGTGTTAACTGAAAACAAATCCAATACCTCTTTTAGTTGCTCTGCATTTGGATTGTAGAGGTATGACAGCTGATCCTTGGTACTTTGTAGCTCACCCTCATGCTTAGAATCAAGCATGACTAGTTGTGACTTCTCCTTTGACTCCAATGAAGTCAAATACCTTATTGGGCAAGGTATGATCCATTTGATATGCCCATAGCTCTAATTTTCAACTCCAAAAATGGAGTCTTCTTGTAGACCTTCTTGGGTGGGTGATGTGGAAGCAATGGTAGGACTTTTCTACCCTTTCTCTTCCTCTGATGAAGAACATGAAAGATTAAAATATTACATTCTTGCTTCCAAAGAGTTGCTATAAGATGCAGGCTATTGCAAATGAATTCTCTCCTTCATGACAGCAGGCTCAAGTATTCGGGACGTGGAAGATGAAAGAGAGAATGGTGGAAAATCAACCGGTTCTTCTTCATCAAAACAGTCCTCCAAATCTGACAGATACACTACCTCATGGTTGTCCTGATGCAAATGCTAAACTTCCTCCATAGTGTCCTCTTGATCTGTAACTTGATCATCATGGTTTCTTTCATCCTCCAACATTGAGTTTGAAAGATCAAACTCTTCTTCAGCATTAGAACACGAGAGAGATGAAGTAGAAAGAAGAACTAAAGGTTCTCCTGTAGCTTGCCTTGTGTTCAAAGCCCTTGGATTCACAATTTTCTCCTCCACAACTAGAATTTGCTCCTTTTCTTTTGGATTTGGAGTAGCTTCTCCCTCTTCTACTACTTGAAGAAAATCTTGTTCGTGATAGAACTCTTCCTCTAGCACAAAGTTCGTTAAGTCAAACTCTTCGATCTGCTGCTCTAGAGGACAAGTTGGGACTGTAGGATCTTCTTCAGAGCTTTCTTCCTCCATGTCTGATTGTGCAACTTGAATTGAATCAACATTCTCTTCAAATAGAATGCTAACATGGACACTACTTTCTGAGCAAACTGATTGCTGATCTGCTTCTTATTTTTACTCTTCTCTTCCTGCAACAAATTCAGTCCTAACCACCACTTGTTTTCTAACTCCAACCTTTTCTAAAGGCTTAACCATCAAGGGGATCTTTTTCATCCCAAATTTAAGATCCCAACTCTTCAGAATTTGAATTTCTTCATCTTTGTTTGGCTTCTCTTTTTGTTGTTGTTTTCCTTGACTGACATTCTGATTTTTATCCTCCCAACATGGATTTGGGAATGGAAGAGGAGAAATGGATTGTAACTCAATTGATTTTGCAATTTTTTGTGGTGGTGGAGGAGGTAGGAACTCTTGTTTCTTTGGAGGAGAGGGTATTTCTGTTAGCTTTTGTGGAGGGGGTGACTGTTCGGAAGGAAAGGGGAAGGAAGAATTGAGATGTCGTGGAAGACTAGGAAATGGAGAAATGGAATTAACTCCTAGGGCAGCATTGACTGCATTTAGAATTTGAAATTCCAAATGAGATGATGCTACTTGAGTAATGGGAAGAGAAAAACCAAATGATGGTGTAGAACTTACCCATTGACAAGGTTGTTGTTGTTGCAAATCAGCAGCACCCCTGGATGCAAATCAAGGTTCTAAGTTGATGTTTAGGGCATCCAGTGTGATTGCACAACATTGAAACCTCTCTCCAAGTGTGGGACTTGCAAGATGAGAGAGGAATCTCCAGATTAGAGGCTGGTTCCTCAAACTCCTCTGATTAGATCTATATTTGCACAACTGCAGAGGTTCAGATTCCTAATTTTATCCTAATTTGCAAGGAGACAGGGATAAGAAATGTAAAAATTGAAACTAAACTAATAAGGGTGATACACCAAAGGAGTGGTGAGCACTTCTTGTTCATGACAAATTGACACAAATCAGAAATTGCAACATAAAACATCATGCACAGGTTGATAAGCTGTAATCAAGAGTTTAATATGAAGCAAACAACACATACAAAGGACTGAAAGCATTCACAGAGCTTGCATTGTGATTTTCAACATCAAAATCCTTGTATTCCAACACCAAAGAGGTAGAAAAATCTGTTACAATCCCTAGAAGGTCTGATACTTCCAAAATCACTTGTTGAAGGTGAAAACAGAAGCTTGCTGTGCAAAAAGGTGTTCATCCTTTGAAAAATGAGCCAAATTTGGCTTTTACAGTGCATGGGTTGAGCCCAGGAGAGAGAAAACATGAAAAAACGTGGGAGCCATTCCCCATTGACCAAAATGCATTAAAAATAGCATGGAAGTCCTTACAAACCCATGCCTTGACATTTTTGACCATGCTGGAGAAGAATGCGACCCATTTTGCATTAAAATTGGTTGTTGAAACGTCAGTTCTGTCCATGGGCGTGTACCAGAAGTGTTTTTTAATTTTCTCCCTCCAAAATGAACCAAAATTCAAAATTGACCATGGAATCTTGTAGAGAATTTCACCATATTTCCATTGATATAAAGAACGTGAAAATCTGAGCTCTGGATCGAAAGATATGGCGATTTGAAGTTTTAGGGCAAAAACAGGCCAAAATCGGATCGGCGGGCAAAAAGTTTGAATTTTTACCCATTTGGTCTTTGGAACATTTTTTCAAATTTTCCCCATGCTCCACCACTCCAGGTGCCACATGGCACGTTTTGATTGGGTATGGGAATTTCCTGACCATTTTTTCCTTCGGGTCGCTTGGTGTTTTTTCACCCTTGGACACGTGGCAGCTCCTGATTGGCTGCAGGCCTTCTAGGGAAAAATTTCCCACCAAAACTTTGCTGAGCCATAACTTGAAAAATACGTGGAGTTAGGAGGAAAACTTTACCTTTCTGGAAAGTTAAGAGAGAGATCTATCCAATGGTGTCATTTTCAGAAGGTTTTGATTGCCTAAAAAGTCAAAATATTATGACTGAGACACAAGAGAGAGCAAGAATGGAAGGAGTTAGCCATCAAAAAATAAGCAGGGGGTACATTTTGGATAACAATTTTGGCGACTCAGAGGGGTCATCTACCTGCTAGATGAAAATACCAGTTGCCTGAAGCAGTCCATTGGGTATGGAGTCATCAAATTTTCTGTTTGGAACCCCAACTGACTTAGAATGTTGCAAGGAGGAAGATGGAATATCACCTGATGGAAGCAAGGACTGCAAAACATCTCCAGGGACAACAAGCTATGTGCCAAAGCACTTAGGGAAAGCAAAACTAACCTACAGCAAAAACAATGTGCACAAGCACTTGAAGGAATGGAAACCTAAGGTAATATTACAAGGTGGAGAGTTTCCCTTTAGAAGCAATGCTTTAGATAGATTCCATTGACTGGAATCTACAATTCTTCGCCATCCAATGAAGCCAATTGGAAAGCATTGTTGTTCTTGCACTTTGTAACCATGTATGGGCCACTCCAAATGGCATCAAATTTTGAATGCCTTCCCGGTTTTGCTCTATCTGCATCCCATTTTAACACTAGATCTCCAACCTGGAAAGATCTACTCTTGGCCTTCCTGTCAAAGGTCTTCTTGATCAAAAGCTTGATCCTTCTCCATTGCTTGGGATGCCTGATCTTTGATCTCTTGAAGCTCCATTAACTCTACATATCTCACCTCCATGGCCTCAAAATCCAACAGCTCCAACTGTTTCATGAGTTCCAATGTTGGTAACTCAAGTGACATGGGCAAGATTGCCTCTCTTCCATAAACAAGCTTGAATGGAGAGTTACCTGTGGGATCTCTTGGGAGTTATCCTATCAGCCCATAAGGCTGATTTCAGTTTGGTATGCCAAGACCTCTGATTCTCATCAAGAGTTATTCTAATGATCCTCAACAAGTTCTTGTTTGTAGACTCAGCCTGGCCATTACTTTGAGGGTAATAGTTTGATGAAGTACTTAGGTAGATCCCGTTCTTGACAGCCCACTCAGTCACCTTGGATCCAATGAATGCCAATGCATTATCTGAGATTATTGTAGCAGGTATGCCAAATCTAGTTACTATGCCCTCATAGAAGTCTAAGATGCTAGACTCATTTGCTTCCTTGAGTGCCTACTGCTTCAGTCCATTTGGTGAAGTAGTCTGTGGCTGTCAAAATCCATTTGTGCCCTTGGCTTGAATTGGGATTAATGACTCCAATGAAGTCCAAACCCCATTGCATGAATGGCTGGTCAACTGAGATTGGATGCAATGGAAGGGCAGCAAGTCTCTCTTTTCCTGTGAAGAATGCACAATTCTTACACCTCTTGATCCATGCCAAAGCAATCACTGAAAATCTTGGGCCAATAATAACCGGCCTTCATAATTTTTAGAGCTGTCACTCTTGGTGCAAAATGACCACCAACTGGTCCACCATGGAACTCTTCCAACACCCTATGAATCTGATTTCTAGCTAATGCATCTCAGCAGCACTCCATTCACATCTTTCTTGAACAAAACTCCATCAACAATGGCATATGGGACAACCTGCAATCTGAAGTGTCTTCTTTGGGTCTTGTTCATCTCCGGAGGGCATAGGCCTATGCTTAGGAAGTGTATTATACCTTGGGTCCAGCAAGGAGTGGGGACAACATCATTTTCTTCTTGAGTGCTTCACTTGGCTCATGGCTTGTCTTGAACTGTCAAAAAAGCCTCTTCTTCATTGCATACTTCTTTTTGCTTCCCCAAAATCAGCTGCTCACACAACCCTTTTCCTCTTACCAGCTTGGTGACCTTGATCTCAATGTCATACTCCATGACACGAGTGATCCAACCTGCCCTTTTCTCATTCAAATCCTTGTTGAGGAGGAAGTCTTTAACCCCAGCATGAGAGACCAGCAACTGGACCTTGTTGTTTGAGACTAAATGCTTGAATTTTATTCAAGCTTCTGATTACTGCAAGTACATGCTTCTCAATAAAAGAATACCTCACCTCATAGTCATCTAGGCTTTGGCTGAAGAAAGAAATTGGCTGCTCATCGTTGTCCTTGTTCTGCTATACCAAAATGGCAGAAATAGTATCATTACCTCCAAAGGAATAGAGGATGAAATCCTTGGAGAAGTCCGGGTTGATGAGAGTTGGTGCTTGAGAGATGGCTTCTTTGATTGCTTCAAAACTCTCCTTGCCTTCTGTTGTCCACTTGAAGGCCATGCTTTTTTTTAACATTTTGGTGATAGGTTTGACAAGGGATGCAAAATCTGGGACAAACCTCCGAACAAAGTTTATCCTCCCTAAGAAACTCTGAAGGGCTTTCTTATGGCTTGGCAATGGTAGTGCTCTTATGGCTTCAACCTTCTCTAGATCAATTACTAATCCTTCTTTGGAGACAATATGGCCTAGGAGCTTTCCTTCATGTGCAAGAAAGATACACTTCTTAGTATTCAAAGACACTCCAAATCTCCTGCACCTTGTGAAGACTTGTCTCAAATGAGAGAGGTGGTCTGCTGCATTTTTGGAAAAAACAGTGATATCATCAAGGTATATCAGCACCATGATGTTAATCAAACCTTTGAATGCCATGTCCATTGCTCTCTGGAAGGTAGCACCAGTGTTGGACAGCCCAAATGGCATTTTCCTATATGTATAAGTCCCCCATTTGGTTGTGAAGGCTATCTTGAACTGGTCTTCTTCCTTCATCATAATCTGATTGTAGCCTGAGTAGCCATCAAGTAGTGAAAACCTCTCGGAGCCAGCCACAACTTGCAAGATTTGATCCATGGAAGGGAGTGGGTAATGGTCCTTGAGAGATGCTCTATTCAAGTCTCTGAAGTCAACACACAATCTGATCTCTCCACTCTTCTTTCTGACTGGAACCAAGTTGGCAACCCAACTAGAATTGCTTGATTGGGAATATGATCCTTGACTCAATCAGCTTGTTCAATTCTTTCCTCATGAGAGGCTCCATGTGTGGAGTGACTGGTCTTTGTTTCTGCCTGATAGGCTTAGTATTTGGATCCAATTCAATGGTATGCTAATCTAAGTTGGGATTGAAACCTTTCAGGTCTTCATAGCTCCAAGCAAACACATCAGGGAACTCTTGACACAGCTGCATGAACTCATACCTTTCTCGTTCAGTTGTCATCTTTCCAATTTGCAATGGTTTGTTCTCTTCCACCAAGATGGATACTGAATCTTCTCTCTTGACCTGAATGTTTTCTTTCTCTTTCCTAAATTGATCATTGGGATTGAAAATGGACTCCAAACTGATAAGTCCCTTGGGCAGATGTTAGTTCTCAGCTGTATCACTTGGTCACCATACTGTTGTTCCAATTTTTCTTGATTCTTAGCTGAGAACTCAGCTTCTTCTTGCAAGAAATGGATGATTTGCTGGTCATTCTCAAACACTTAACAACTTACATTTGCTATCTGGCACTGAAGGCCTCACAATCACGCTGGATGTTTGGCTGTACCTTTGTCTTGTTGAATGCTTTCCACTAATGTCAAAGGCTACCCCTACTGCTGCAAGCCTGTCAGCAGCTTGGTTCTCTTTCCTAGGAATGGATTTTGATGCCAAAACCCTCAAAATCTTCCATGAGGTCCCACACCCTGGTTCTTCAAATAGGACTTTTTAGAAGAGCATTCAGTTAGGGGAGCAAGAAGTCCCTTGACCTGATTTACAATGGGAGAGGTTCACTCTTACCAAAGACTTGCAAGAACTTTATTCCTACTCTTTATTACAGAATTGTCATCCCTTGCACTATGGCTTGATACTTCAGCAGTGTTATTGGACCACGCAAAATGTTTTTCCACAAAGATGAATCAGTTACTTTACGGACTTGAGGTGAAACAAGCATGGGTACGAAGATCCTGCAGAATAGCAAACGTCCTTGGAATCCATCAGATAACAGCTGCCATAATTCATTGTACGAGTGCTTAAAGTTTGGCTTGGTGAATGCTTGGAACAAGATTATTTGTATTAACTGAATATGCATTAAAGACACAAAGTTTCTTCAAACGACCTTCTTCTAGATTCATTAATCAAAGATCACAAAGCATGTACCTTGTCTTGCCCATTCATGCAAGAGTTAGATCTGGTATGCTTGCAAAAGCAATCAGCGTCAGACTAACAAATTAGGTACTTGGGTAATCTTCACAATACTAAATGCTGAAAACACAGAGGTACAGAGATTCAGACTAGAGAATGAATAGAAAGCTCAATTTTGTAGTTTGCAATACGTTCAAGATCTGATTGTAGCAATTTCGAGAGTATACCAAGTTCTTCCTCTTTTCTGAATGGCGGAAAGAATGACCATTATATAACTTACCATTCAGTTACTCTGCGTAACCGTTGGTCTTTGAAGTCCCTTAACAAGCATAGGTTAAGGAATGGCCAAATGTCAATACCTTATACTATCTTACAAGGACATACGACATTTGGACATAGGAAGCAAGAGAAAAGAATGAGGAAGGAGACTAGGTGGACAGTCCAACTGTTGTTACTATTGACCCATCCATCTTCAGAAACCGCTTCTTGATATGGTCCTTCCACGTCTGGAGCCCTAGATGATCAGCTATTTATTTAGGCATCACTGAGGGACTTGCACCGAGATCGTTTCATGCAATTGTACACTAACTGATTTCCAATGGATATCTTCGAAAACTGATAGTAAGGAGGCGTCTTGAAATTCATCCTTCGTAACTTGCTGTCTTGAATTTGATTCTTCGCAGGCTTAAATTCAGCAATTGTGAGCACATTCGGGTTGCAGCGGGAAAAACTAAGTATGAATTGCATTAGGTTGACCAGTCCTTATGGGAGCATGTGAGACGCAAAATGCACCCCTCAAGGAAACACGCTTGGGCTCAGGCCGATTCGGGTGAAACATGGCTAAGTCCTAGTCCTCGCATACAATCGGGACATTTTGGGACATTTGGGCATGAAAAAGAGCCGAAAGTGCGCGGACTCGGGAGTTTCGGCCGAGCAAATGGGACGGCTTGCACTTTTAACTCGGGGACACGTTTGGGACGTGAAATTGGGCGAATCGGCTGAAAAAGTGGAACAGAGTGCGACCTAAGTGTTGATTTCGGGACATTTGGGACAGTTGGGACAAAGGTATGTGAAAGTACGTGGATTCAGTCGGAATTTCGCTGAAAATGGAATCAACGTGCACAGAAAGCTTTGGGACACTTCGGAACAAAAACTTCCGACGGCAGTCCGGGACAGTTGGGACAAAATTTCGCAGAGGTTTTCGCGAACCGACCGGTTCGGCCGGAACAGAGTGCACTTTTTGATACTGGGACATTTGGGACAGAAAAGTGCGAAGTACGCGGTTCGGATGGTTCGGCCAAAAGATCCATGAGTGAATGGACTCTGCACAAAAAAATCTTCGGGACACAGAGGAACAAGGAAACTTCCGAATCGGGCCCGAAGATAGGACAGATTTTCGGGGATTTTCGGCCGGTCGGGGACAACAACTTGCACTTTTGTACTTGGGATGCAACCGGGACGCGAAAAAATGAATCGGTCGACAGGCCCCGAAGATACTTACAACATTTGACCCGTGAAACTTCAAACAGCCATAACTTTTAGACTTCCAAGACTTTGATTTCCACACCACCAGACTTGACAGCTCCAGACACTTAATGACTCAAAATTCCTGTGAAATTTTACCTTTGATAGATGCCAGGGAGATTTTGAGTGGACAACAGGTCACTCAGAAGGCCCTAACTTCTTGTATTTCACAATGAGTAGATCATTCTTGGCAGCATGCTGGTACCCTTTGACCTGATGGTTACAATCAATTCACTGTCACTCAACAGACTTGCAAGAAATTCTTTATTCCTGGTCTTTATTTCCCAATGGAGATCCCTTTGCACCAACGTGGCTTCATAGTTCATAACAGTGTTTCATTTGGAGCATGCAAACTGAAAATCTAAGAGGGCTGATCATCAGTACTTTACCTCCTTGAGGTGAAACAAGCACCTGGCTCCACCTCCTGCGCCTTGTCTACTCCTTGCAATCCATCAAAAAAAAAGCTGCCATTTTACCTCCATTGTCATGCCTCTTACAAGTTTGGCTTGAAGTGATGCATATTTCGAGATGGGCTGACATTCTTCATGTATGCAATAGACCCCTAGCTCATATTCTTCTAACTTGGATTGATAAGGATCAAAAGCAATGTACCTTGTTTTTCCCCATTCATCAAGAGCTCTAGATCCAGGATTACTTTGTGAAGCCTTGGTGTCAGCTTCATCAGTGCCCTTGTAGTGGATCTTCTTGATCAAATGTTGAACAATTTGGCCATTGATCTTGTAACTTGGAGTGTAGGGCTGCATATCATGGAAGTTTGCAATAAGGTATCAGGTTCTGGATTGTAGGCTTTGGTTCCATACCTCGTGTTTGAACAACATGTGTGACCAATCAGCAGAAAATATCCTCCAATCTTGGCTGTGAAGTCCCTTCTACAAGCATATTGTGGCTATTATTAGAGTGGTGGAAGGATCTATTAACATGATACATGCTTGTAAGAAAATGACATGTTGTGACATGCATGCAAGGTAAGATTATGGAGAGCTGTCTAATCACTCTCAACTAGTTGTGTACTTTGCTTCTGTATTTCACACATTTCCAGACTACACTCACACCCTCCTTTGGATATGGTTTCATCACTGGAGCCCTAGCTGATCAGACTATTCATGTTTAGGCATCACTGAGCTACTTGCCCCGGAATCTATCATGCAAATTGTAGCACTAGACTAGTTAGTTTCCAATGCATTAGATGTAAACATGTGAAAGGAGGGGGCTGCAACATTTTACCTTGCTGTCCTCCATGATTCCCCTCAGGCTAGGCAACATTTGTGAGCACTTTCTCTTGCATCTGAACTTGCTGATTCAAAGTTGGGCCAGTCCTTCATGACAACAGCTTGTAGCAAATCTCTTTGGCCTGGGATAGATAGGGATTCCCACATTGGTATATTTACATTTGTCTTTTTCTTCTGATCAATGATACTGAATGGTGATGAAGGATCTCTTTGCTGTCCCTTGGTTGGCACATTCACTCCTTGCATGTGGGCAGCAACAACTGGTATTTGAGTTAGTCTAGGAGCTGTTCTTGGCTGCCCTTGTGCATTTGAAATTGGATTTTTCTTGCCAACCATTTGTGGAGCCCTGGAAGGTTGTGGATTGGTTGGAGCTAATGGATTCTCTTCACCCAAATTCCTTCTTTTTGACCTTGTGTTGGCTGCAACACCCTGAGAGACTGTCTGATTCATGCCACAAAAATCTTGTGCTTGAAAGTTCACAAGTGTGGTGTCATTTGGGGCTGATTGTTGTTGGAATGTTTCTTGTTGTTGGTTGTTTCCTTGAATGCCCTCACCCTCCACACCAGTATTTGTCACCATTAATGCTTGATTCAAAGCAAAATTGAAGCACATGGATTGGTTTTGAGGTTCATTGCATGGAAAACACCAATCATACTCCTGAGCAATGTTGTTTTGTGTTGGCACCAATGCCTTAGAGGCAGATATGACATTAGGATTATAGGGCTGAAATGGTCTATTGGTAGGAGGCCTTGTTTGATTTATATTTGCAGCTGGATTAGGTGGTCTTTGTGGTTGGTATGGCTACCTGTTAGGCTAAGCTTGGGGCTAATAAGAAGGTCTAAAACCTTGGGCTTGTTGCCTCTTGAGAGTAACCAACTCATTGCCTAAATTTTGCAATTGCTTCATGACTTATTGAAGCTCATTTGGGGCACTTGGAGATGAAATAGAAGCTTCATTTGAACTCTAATTTCTAGGAGTGGGGAGAAGGAGCCAAATTAGGTGCTTGGTTTAGTGTTTGGACTCTCTAAACTTGGAAAAAATGGCATGGGAGGTCTAGGGGCTAGTTTTCCAGCTTGGATAAAAAAATTTTTCAGCCCTAATGGAAATGCTATAAGCCATAGGGATAGTTATGAATCCCATGGACTGAATCAACATAGAAATATCAGAATTTAGATCTTTGAGATAGTAAAGAAAAGTACCTTCTCCTGTTGGCTTAACTACCATTGGAATTCTCTCCCAAGTGCTTTGAAATATGAAATTAAAATCAGTTAGCTACTCATTGGGAGCTCTTTTGATAGTTGTCAGCTGCTGAAAAAGGAGACAAGTTTGTCTCCCTTTTCCCCAAACTTACTCATGGAGTGCCTATATATAGCTGATTCCAATTCACTGAATAGAATCTAAGGCAAGACTCCTGAACCATTACAAAGCTTTCCCTTTGAATGTAGATGCCAACAGTTTGATAGTAACTTACATCTCATTGATCTCATGGATTGCACAAATGTTAGCAATATCCTTAACATGATCACCTGGAGTGAGTTTTGATTTTCTCCAGTGAAGTATGGAATGCTCTTCAAGGCTGAAATTGGAATTAGATATTGTGCATTGAGGGCAAGTGGGATGCTACCTATGAAATTGACATAGTGGTTGTTTTGTGCCATTATAATTAGTCTTAAAACCCTTGTTGACTGAATCAAAGGCCTACCAGGTGGAGGAGTTGAGAGAGTTCTATTTGGTGGAGATGGAGACCTTTGGATTCTCCTCCCACTTTACCTTACTCTTGGAGATAACTACAGATATTCAAACAACACCTCTTCCTCTCTAGCTCTTGACCTTGTAGTTGATTCTTCTCACGATTTTTCAGGTCTGTACTGCTAAAAAGTAACTGATTCTTCTTCCTTGGAGGTTGCCAGATGTGCAATTTATAGGTCTTTTAAGCAAGAAAATTTGTAGCAGATGCACATCAACTTTGCTGCAATGAAAATGAGACCTCTAAGCTCCCACTGGGTGTACCAAAATTGTTGTTGCAATTGAGCAGCACCCCCTGGATGTTGATCAGAGGTTCTAAGTTTGATATTTTAGGACATCCAGTGTGATTGCACAACATTGAATCCTCTCTCCAAGTGTGGGGACTTGCAAAGATGGAGAGAGGAATCTCTAGATTAGTGGTTGGGTTTCCTCAAACTCCTATGATAAGCTATTTTACTTGCACAATTGTAGAGGTTTAAACTCCTAAATCTACTCCTAAATTCTGCAAGGAGACAAGGGATAGAGAAATTGTAGAAAATTGAAAGAACTAATTCTAATAAGGGGTGATGCACCAAAGGAGTTGTAGAGCACTTCGATGCTGCATGTAAAATTGACACAATCCATCAAGGAAATTGCAACATAAAACATCATGCATAGATTGATCAAAATGTAATGAAGAGTTTCAAGATGAAGCAATGATAGATATATGAAAGGATTGAGGGATTTTAATCAGAGAACATATATCAATGATTTCTCAAGATCAAAATACTTGTACATTACAGTGATCCAAAGAGGTAGAGAAAAGGTGCTGCATTACATGGAAAGGTAAAATTTCTTCTACAAATTCTACCTTTTTGAAGGAAGAAAACAGGAAGCTTGCAGAGCTGAAAAAGGTGTCTCCCCCTTGCAAAATGAATTCAATTTTGGCTTTTACAATGCAATGGGTTGAACCCCATGAGAGAGAAAACACGGGAAAACGTGTAAGGGGTTCAACCATTGACCAAAATACCATTAAAAATAGCATGGAGCATCCTTACAGACCCATGCCCTGACATTTTTTGACCATGCTAAAGAAGAATGCGACCCATTTTGCATTAAAAATGGTTTGTTGAAACGTCATTTCTAGCCATTACCGCGTGCCAGATGTGTTTCTTGATTTTACTCCTCTCCAAAATCAACCAAAATGCAAAATTTGACCCCGGATTCATGTAGAGAATTTCACCAGATTTCCATTGATATAAATAACATGAAAAATTTGAGCTCTGGATTGAAAAGATATGACGATTTGAAAGTTTTAGGGGCAAAAACAGGGCAAAATCGAATCGGGGAGCAAAAAGTTTGAATTTTTTACCCATTTGGTCTTTGGAAATTTTTTTCAAATTTTCCCCGTGCTCCGCCATTCCAGGTGCCACATGACATGTTTTGATTGGGTGTGGGAATTTCCTGACCATTTTTTTCCTTCGGGTCACTTGGTGTTTTTTCACCCTTGGACAAGTGGCAGCTCCTGATTGGCTGCGGGCCTTCTAGGGAAAAATTTCCCACCAAAAACTCCGCTGAGCCAGAACTTGAAAAATACGTGAGGAGTTAGGAGGAAAAAATTTACCTTTCTGGAAAGTTGAGAGAGAGAGCTCTATCCAATGGTGCCATTTTTAGATAATATTTGAGTGCCTAAAAATTAAAAAAATGGAGATTGAGGCACAAGAGAGGTAAGAACACAAGGAGTTAGCCACAAAAATGAGCAGGGGCACATTTTAGATAACAGAAATTTTACCTTTCCATGTAATGCAGCACCTTTTCTTGCCTCTGGATCACTGTAATGTATTATATTGGATCTGAGATGTTGATATATGTTCTGTGATTAAAATCCCTCAATCCTTTCATATATCTATCATTGTTTTCTTGATCTGTCATTACATTTTGAGCATTTGTGCATGTTTTTGTGTTGTGTTTCCTTGTGGATTATGTATTTCATGCAGCATATTTGCCTCCATCCTTTGGATTTGTTCCAGCAGAACTACATTTTATTCTTGACTTCCCTCAAAACCAACATACCCTTGTGCTTGAGATGCTTCATATCCAAACTGACTTTGGCACTGCTGCTCATATGGGTAGACATGCTGATTTTGAATTTGTTCAAATGCTGATTTGGAGGATTTGTAAAACATGTTGGAGGTGTGATATACTACTGTTGTAAATGTGAATTCCATGATGGAAATTAATTCATGATTGTACAACTTCATGGAATGGAAAAGAAAGAAAATAATGGAAAGAAGAATGGATGGAAATGAATGGAAAACAGGTCTGTAACTTAGAGAATGAGTTGTTTACCAGATGGAGTCACCAGATGTGCTTTTGAAAGTGCCTCCAAAAGGATGAATATTTAACAGGAACATAACAACCTATCAAAGATAAAGTGGAAGACCTCTAAGGTCCCACCGGGCATGCCAAAGCTGTTGTTGTAAATCAGCAACACCCCTGGATGCAAATCAGGTTTCTAAGTTGATGTTTCAGGCATCCAGTGTGATTACACAACATTGAAACCTCTCTCCAAGTGTGGGAATTGTAAACTGAGAGAGGAATCTCCATATTAGAGGCTGGTTCCTCAAACTCCTCTGATCAGATCTGTTATTTACACAATTGCAGAGGTTTGAATCCTAATCCTACTCTAAATTCAAAGGAGACAGAGATAGTGCAAAAATTGAAACTAAACTAATAGGTGATTACACAAAGGAGTGGTGAACACTTCTTGTTCATGAAAATTGACACAATTTCATGAAATACAACATGAAACATCATACACGGGCTGATAAGATGCAATTAGAGGTCTGAAATGAAGCAAGACAATACAAACAAAGGACTGAAAATTGATCACAAAGTCTGCACTGTCATTTTCACTGTCAAAAATCCTTGCATTTGCAACATCAAAGAGGTAGAAACCTGTTACAATCATGAAGAAGGTTTGATACTTTGCAAAAAACACTTGTTGAAGGTGAAATAAGAAGCTTGCTATCTAAAAAAATGTTCAACCTCAAAAAAATGAGCCAAATCTGGCTTTTACAATGCGGTCGAGCCCAAGAGAGAGAAAACATGTAAAAAACGTGGAAGCCATTCCCCATTGAATGAAGATGCATTAAAACAGCATGGGCATCCTTACAGACCCATGCCCTGACATTTTTGGCCATGCTGAAGAAGAATGCGACCCATTTTGCATTAAAACTAGTTGTTGAAATGTCATTTCTAGCCATTACCACGTGCCAAAAGCATTTTTTTATTTTTTCTCTCTAAAATCAACCAAATGTAAAATTAACCCTAGAATCTTGTAGATAATTTCACCAGCTTCCATTTATATAAAGAATGCAAAAAACCAAGCTCTGGATCGAAAGATATGGCGAGTTGAAGTTTTAGGTCAAAACAGGACCAAATCGGGTTGGTGAGCTGAGGACACGTGGCACGTCGTAATTGGCTGCGGGCCTTCTAGGGGAAAATTTCCCACAAAAACTCCACCGAGTCATAACTTGAAAAATACATGGAGTTAGTAGGAAAACTTTACCTTTCTGGAAAGCTGAGAAAGAGCTCTCTCTAATGGTGTAATTTCTAGAAGGCTTTGAGTGCTTGAAAAGCAAAATATTATGACTAAGGCACAAAAGAGAAAAAAATGAAAGGGAGTTAGCCAAAAAATGAGTAGGGGGCACATTTTGGATAACAGGTACTATCAGTTGAGGATTATGGAGACAGACATCCATAAGACTGCTTTTCGTATGAGGTATGGGCACTATGAGTTCACAGTGGTGCCCTTTGGTTTGATGAATGCCCCCGTAGTATTCATGAGTTTGATGAATGGGGTATTTAGGAAATTTTTAGATTGCTTCGTGCTCATTTTTCTTGATGACATTCTGATTTACTCACGTACGCATGAGCAGCATGAGGGGCACCTTCGTCAAGTTCTTCAGTGTCTTCGTGAGTAGCAGCTTTATGGGAACTTGGAGAAGTATGCTTTCTTTCAGTCAAAGATTCAGTACTTGGGCCATATCATCTCAGGTGAAGGAATCACAGTCGATCCTTCCAAGATTAGAGCCATTATGGATTGGCCAGTACCCACTACAGTGACAGAGGTGCGCAGCTTCATGGGGTTAGCAGGGTATTACAGGAGATTTGTGCAGGACTTCTCTCGGATAGCACACCCCATCACTTCCCTTCAGCAGAAAGGGAAGAAATTTTGTTTTAGTTAGACAGGTGTGAGTAGGCCTTCAAGACACTAAAGGAATATCTCACTATAGCACCCATTCTTGCAGTGCCATATCCACATGGTGAGTTCTTTGTATGCACAGATGCTTCGTTGGCAGGCCTTAGAGGTGTTCTTATGTAGGACGGCAGAGTTGTAGCTTTTGAGTCTCGCAAACTCAAGGATCACGACCTTAATTATCCTACCCATGATCTTGAGCTTGTGGCAGTTGTGCATGCTTTAGTTCGATGGAGACACTTTCTTCTTGGTCGGAGATTCACACTCAGGATAGATCATTTGAGTCTTCGCCACCCTTTTCACGAAGCCCAATCTAAATGCTCGTCAGAGACACTGGATGGAGTTTCTTTGTGAGTACAACATGGAGATAGAGCATGTGAAGGGGAAGGAGAATGTGGTTACAGACACCCTCAACAGACGGAGGCATTTGAGCATGGCTACTTAGTGAGCATAGATTTACGGAGCAAGATCCTTCAGCAGCTTCCTCTTAATAGTTTCTACATTACAGCCTGAGCAGAGATTGAGTCCCAGAGACCCCTTGAGGGGAAATTTGATGGTTTCTCACTAGAGGTAGATGGTCTTCTCAGGCACAGAGGTTGGATTTATGTTCCTAGAGACGGAGGCTTGAGGCAGGACATCTTGACAGAGGCACATCGTGCACCCTATTCAGCCCATCTTGGGGTGAAGAAGATGCATGCCACCTTGAGACAATTATATCACTGGAGAGGACTTCGCAGGGACATGGCTCAATTTGTGTCATGCTATTTAGAGTGCCAGAAAGTGAAGGCCGAGCATCAGTATCCAGCTGGCCTTTATATCCTCATGCTATACCAAAGTGGAAATGGGACACGTTTCCATGGATTTCATTATTGGATTACCGATGTCGAGATATCACCATGACGCCATCATGGTCACGGTTGATAAATTGAAAAAATTAGCCTCACTTTTCTCTGGTAAAGACCACCTATAAAGCTAGTGCAGTGGCACGTGTTTACTTGGATGAGATTGTCAGGTTTGCATGGGATTCCGCGGAAGATCATTTGTGACCGTGATCCTTTGTACACTTCTCATTTCTGGACCACCGTGCAATAGTTCTCAGGATGAAGATTAACTTCAACACAGCTTATCACCCTAAGATGGATGGACAGACTGAGAGGGTGAATCATATTTTGGAGGATATGATCAGGATGTATGCGATGGATCAGCAGTCTAAGTGGGAGGAGTATCTGTATCTTATGGAATTTTCCTACAATAATAGTTTTCAGAGTTTCTATAGGCATGTCTCCTTTTCAAGCCTTATATGGTAGGGAGGAAGGACACCCCTTAGCTACGACAAGTTGGAGGATAGAGTATCTCTTGGACCAGCCCTTTGCAGGACATGGAGCAACAGGTAGCTGTTAGATCGGACAGAGATTGTAGGAAGGCCAGGATAGGCCGAAGAAGTACACTGTATAAAAATAAAACCGAGCGTATTTTTGGGGCATGAATTTTTTCCTTCTGTGTTAGGCCACAATAAGAGCCTGATCCAGGAAGGGAAAAGGATTTAAAGTTAGGCCCCGCGGTTCGTTGGACCTTTTGAGAATCTGGAGACGTATAGGCCCTTTGGCTTACTGTACTAGCATGCCAATCACAATCTTGTCTCATGCGTGACATGATGGTTTTATGTTTGTGTTTATTCTTAGGTCGATACAATCACGATCCTTCTATGTGGATTGGACATTAATTGTAGTGTGGGAAGGATCGGGACAGGTGAGGTGAGCCCACTCCCTATCAGATAGTAGGACCCTGGCATTCGAGGCTAGACCCTATTGATCAAGTACAGCCGGCAGTGGAAGATATGATTGAGACGGCAGCCACTTGGGAGGATTACTTACTTAACGAGTGTAGTTTTCCACAATTGTTCCCAGTAAACTGCAGAGAGTCTGTTAGGGGAGGGAGATGTCGTTGCCCAATTCCTTGACACTGCTTGTAGCATACTTGATCCTGACTCTATTGATATATTTTGCGATCTCTTATTATATGTGATGTAACAGATGTGTATATACTAGCTCATGGATTATTCTGATACCTAATATGTTTTGCGTAGCATGCGGTTAGATGTAGGTAGACTATGGATTAATTAATATTGATTTGGATCTAGTATTGGCTTGAGGGATCATTGAGACATTTCATTATTGTGGATAATGATTATACTAGTGAATGGCTGGTCCGCTGTAATTTAGAAGTGACATTGATGATTATGAATAGCCATAGTAATAGAGAACTTGGATGTGATGAATATTCAAATGAATTTAATGATAATATTGAAATCCTTGATATTGTTGTGCTTTAAGTACTCAATTTTACGGTGCTTATATCATTGGATAGGTCTGAGGGCCTAGAGCGACGGACGGTATTTGGTTTTGGTAGGTTTTATAAATCCAATACAATTGTAGGGGGACTGGGCGCTTACCCATATTGGCATTCAGTGTGAAAATCAACAAGGTCACATAGGCCAAACTAGTTTGAGCTGTATGCGGGTTTTGTGAGGATTCCCATGTGGGGATTTCCATTATTGTGACCATGAGGTACTATGTGTGCTTTATTTGTTGTGTCCCTTTTTAAAATTAGTGTTATGTATCTTATTGTAATGTGCTACTTTAATTAATATTTTAATTGATAGTATAGAAGTGTGAAGTATTATCGTTCAAATTATTTAAAGTAAAAGGATGTGGAAGGAAATTAGATTAAATGTTTTGTCTTGGTTTTGAAAATGAAATTTATTTATAATTTTATAACCCTCTGGTAATTAACATATAGCGGTCGTGTCTAAAGTTTGTAATAAAAAATGTTATTATATCCATAATGCATTTTACAAGCTGTGTAAGTACCAAGTAGGGTTGTGTAAATGAAGTGTGATGTGTAAGGAAAATTATAAGGAGACGGTTGTAAAGAAGATTTGGAAAGGTCAAACACCTCCCCCTCCCTCTGAAATTCGAATAAGTTGCGCTTGGAGTGACAAAATTTGGAGGTCATGTGGGAAGAAGAGGTTAAATCCTTTTCTCAAAACATCTCCACCAACCTTTTTATTATTTGGAGTCAAAATAACTAGCTTTACTGCATTTGATCATGATTTATGTAGATTTGCCTGGTCTTCAAATTTTAAATGCATTCTTATGGTATGATGTGCAAAAATGCGATGTAAGTGGTTTTCATTTCACATTGATTGGGGTTTAATTTCCTTGATGTTGGATGCTTTTTTGGGATGAGGAAAAATGAATTAGGATCTTGTGGCATCCCACTTGATCCCACATCATCTCTTAACACCCTTCCTTTAAATTGAAATTCCTCATATTTTGAGGTTGACGAACGGTTGGAGATTTCACTCTTGGGTCAAAAATTTCTATTGCAATTGGAGACTTGATGGTGAAAGAAGTGGATTTCTTGTGCGGGATACATGTCTACCTTGGATTTGAGGACTGTTTTTTGGTGCAAAATATAATGTATTTTACAGATGTTGTTTGGGTAGCAAGTCCCATTATGGAGAGGTAGGATCTACTTTTTTGTTAAATTGTTGTTTTACCCGTTTAGCATGGAATTTAGAATGATAATTTTTTTTGCAATTCTTCGGGGCTGGGGTTTCGAATTAGAATTGGTTAGGAGCCATGGTTGTGTGGAGAGAAGACATGAGGTTTATCATATGGACGTCTTCAGCGATTTTTCATTGTTATTGTTCTTGGAGGGATTGGTTGGTTTGGGAAGTCATCACCTGGAAGGGAGGAAATTACTTGATTTCCTACTTTGGGGGAGGTATAAGGAGTAGATTTGGCGGAGATAAGGAGGCGTTGTTGCGACGGGAAAGGGTCTGGAGCCGGCTTTATGGATCTAGGTGGTTGCTCTTGGTGGATGGCCTAAAATTTCAACTTGGATCTAACGACCTCCATTAGTTCTTGCTCTTGCTTGGCTTGTTACTGGGAAAAAACCGTTGTTTGTTTGGAGGATTGATTTGTAGTGATAACTAATCCTTCTTGCTTGTGTTTATTTGTGTTTGCTGAATTTATGTTTGATGTGGACGAAACCATTGTTGACACGTGTTGTATATTATTATCATGCTCTAATTCAATAAATGGTTGGGGCCGGGTGGCCGGATGGGGAAAGAGGGCAAGATGCTCTTTCTTATTTTCATCCAGGGATCTGGTTGGGTGGAGAGATGTTGCTTTCTACCCTTTCCTGTGGAGAAAAGCTCCCTAAACCGATGAAGAAATCAGCCTTACTACTGTTTGGAGCTTAGAGAAATCAATATGACAGTGTCATGTCACTTTTAGAAAGTTCATTAAACCGCCCACTTTGAAGGGATGATCGTATTGTTAATTGTTATGAGAAAACATCTTGATTGAAATTAAAAGGTTGAAAGTGATAACGTGAATTGTAAAGAATTATTCTCAGATTGTTGTTATGATGAGAATGCTGTGAAAGAAACCCAGTTCGAGTGTTCGAGAAATTTTTCTAGCATCCCTCCGGGACAGTTTTGGGACAAAAGTGCGCAGAGGACGCGAACCGACCGGTTCGGCCGAAACAGAGAACTTTCGTACTGGGACATCCAGGCCAAAAGTACATGGAGGACATGAAAAGCCAAAAGATCCATGAGTGAATGGAATCTCACCACGTGTCTTCACCACAAAGAGGGACAAGGAAGCCCGAATCGGCCAAAGCAGAAGATTTTCATCTGGGACAGTTGGGACAAAAGTACGCGTGGGAATGCTAGGTGACCGAAAAGTTGAAGCGGTCGAAGGCAAGAATAAAAGTCAACATTGACCCTTGAAACTTTCAACAGCCATAACTTTTGACTTTGAGCTTTGATTTTTTCACAAAATTGGACTTTCGGCTCGCAGTCCTTTAATGCTCATTCCTGTCAAATGACAGAAATCCAGCCAGCACCCAAAATAACTACCCTCACTCATAAGCCATAACTTTTGTATTTCTCAATGAAATCACACAAAATTGGTACCATTGGAATTGTGGTTCTAAGCCCGACACACACCAATCAAGAAATTCTAGATTTGGTGAGAGATCAATGGAGATTTTTTATAAAACGTGGCTAAGTTCATAATAGTGTTTCATTTGGTGGTTGGGAGTGCAATTAAGAGGGATGATCATCATTCTTTCTCTGCTGCAGCACCTGGGACAGTATGGGGAGCCTTTTGCAAGTAATATATAATCATTTTACTCCATTTAATGCCTCTTACAAGTAGTTGAAGGACATATTTCGAGATTTATATTTTTCCTTCTCTTTCCCTTCTCATTTTTTTATAAATTGGATTGTTGGGCTCAAGGCAAAGAGGGAGTTTTCAGATAGCAAAGCTCTGTCAAAATTACTTTGTGAAGCCAATGTGCTATAGGCCCTTGTAGTGGACTCCTTGCATGGTGATCTAGGCCGTTATCTTGTAATAGATTGAACTGTGCATATCATGAAGCAATAAATATCATGTTGTGGATGTATCTTCCCCTACTGTGTTTTCTTGCATTCTTCTTGCCCCTTTAATCTTTCTACAAGGATATTGTGTCTATTATTATATTCTGTCGGGAGTCCATTATCATGATGTATGCTTGGAATATGTTGTGAATGCATTTACTAGATTATGGAGAACTGTCATCAACCTCTTCTAGTGTGTACTTTGCTTCTGTATTTCACACATTTGAAGCTACTCTCACACCCCTCTTTTCTGGTGTATCACTGCTTTAGTGTAGACTTTCATTTTATGCATCCTCTCTCCCTGGTCCCTTGGAAATTTAGATTAGAATAGTTAGTTTCCCCTGCATTAGAGTAGATTGTGGTAGGTAGTTTAGGAGCAAGAACCAACTTTCTCTGGAGGTCTATCTCAAGTAGCAAGTCCCACAACTTGGAGATAGTACCCATGTTATCCAATCACACCGTGAATTCAAGTATATGCACTTGTATAAACACAAGGGTGCGGTGATTTGGTGATAACAACAGCTTGTAGCAAATCTCTTTGGCCTGGGATAGATAGGGATTCCCACATTGGTATATTTACATTTGTCTTTTTCTTCTGATCAATGATACTGAATGGTGATGAAGGATCTCTTTGCTGTCCCTTGGTTGGCACATTCACTCCTTGCATGTGGCAGCAACAACTGTATTTGAGTTAGTCTAGGAGCTGTTCTTGGCTGCCCTTGTGCATTGTGAAATTGGATTTTTCTTGCCAACCATTGTGAGCCCTGGAAGGTTGTGGATTGGTTGGAGCTAAGGATTCTCTTCACCCAAATTCCTTCTTTTTGACCTTGTGTGGCTGCAACACCCTGAGAGACTGTCTGATTCATGCCACAAAAATCTTGTGCTTGAAAGTTCACAAGTGTGTGTCATTTGGGGGCTGATTGTTGTTGGATGTTTCTTGTTGTTGGTTGTTTCCTTGAATGCCCTCACCCTCCACACCAGTATTGTCACCATTAAGGCTTGATTCAAAGCAAAATTGAAGCACATGGATTGGTTGTAGAGGTTCCTTACATGGGAAAACACCAATATCCTCCTGAGCAACGTTGTTTTGTGTTGGCACCAATGCCTTAGAGGTAGATATGACATTAGGATTATAGGGCTGAAATGGTCTATTGGCAGGAGGCCTTGTTTGATTTATATTTGCAGCTAGATTAGGTGGTCTTTGTGGCTGGTATGGCTACCTATTAGGCTGAGCTTGGGGCTGATAAGGTCTAAAACCTTGGGCTTGTTGCCTCTTGAGAGTAACCATCTCATTGCCTAAATTTTGCAATTGCTTCATGACTTCTTGAAGCTCATTTGGGGCACTTGGAAATGAAATAGAAGCTTCATTTGAACTCTGATTTCTAGGAGTGGGAGAAGGAGCCAAATTAGGTGCTTGATTAGTGTTTGGGCTCTCTAAACTTGGAAACAATGGCATGGGAGGTCTAGGGGCTAGTTTGCCAGCTTGGATCAAACAATTTTTAGCCCTAATGGCAATGCTATAAGCCATAGGGATAGTTATGCCTCCCATGGACTGAATCAACATAGAAATATCAGAATTTAGAGCTTTGAGGTAGTAGAGAAAAGCACCTTCTGCTGTTGGCCTGACTGCCACTGGAATTCTCTCCCAATTCCTTTGAAATCTGAAGTTGAAATCAGTCACATGCTCATTGGGAGCTCTCTTGATGGTTGTCAGTTGCTCCAAAAGAGACAAGTTGTCTCCCTTCTCTCCAAATTTCTCATGAAGTGCTATACATAGCTGGTTCCAATTCTCTATAGAACCTGAGGCAAGACTTCTAAACCATTGCAATGTTTTCCCCTTGAATGAAGATGCCAGTAATTTGACAACCACTTGCATCTCATTGATTTCATGAATTGCACAAAGGTTGGTAATGTCTTTAACATGATCACCTGAAGTAGTCTGATTCTCTCCAGTGAAGTATGGAATGTTCTTCAAGGCTGAAATTGGAATTGGATGTTGTGCATTGAGGGCAAGTGGGCTATTGCCTGTGAAATTGACATAGGGATTGTTTTGTGCCATTCTAATTGGTCTTAAAACCCTTATTGACTGAATGAAAGGCCTACCAGGTGGAGGAGTTAAGAGAGTTCTGTTTAGTGGAGATGGAGACCTTTGGATTCTCCTACCACTTTACCTTACTCTTGGAGATAACTGTAGATATTCAAACAACGCCTCTTCTTCTCCAGCTCTTGACCTTGTAGTGATTCTTCTTATGAGTTTTCAGGTCTGCACTGCTAAAACCAGCTGATTCTTCTTCCCTGGAGTCACCAGATGTGTAACTTATAGATTTTTTAAGCAAGAAAATTGTAACAGATGCAAATCAACTTTGTTGTAATGAAAATGAGACCTCTAAGGTCCCACCGGGCATGCCAAAACTGTTGTTGCAAATCAGCAGCACCCCTGGATGCAAATCAAGGTTCTAAGTTGATGTTCAGGGCATCCAGTGTGATTGCACAACATTGAAACCTCTCTCCAAGTGTGGGACTTGCAATATGAGAGAGGAATATCCATATTAGAGGCTGGTTCCTCAAACTCCTCTGATTAGATATATATTTGCACAACTGCAGAGGTTCAGATCCTAATTTTATCCTAATTTACAAGGAGACAGGGATAAGAAATGCAAAAATTGAAACTAAACTGATAAGGGTGACACACCAAAGGAGTGATGAGCACTTCTTGTTCATGAAAATTGACAAAAATCAGAAATTGCAACATAAAACATCATGCACAGGTTGATAAGCTATAATCAAGAGTTTGAAATGAAGCAAACAACACATACAAAGGACTGAAAGCATTCACAGAGCTTGTATTGTGATTTTCAACATCAAAATCCTTGTATTCCAACACCAAAGAGGAAAAAAAACCTGTTACAATCCCTGGAAGGTTTGATACTTCCAAAATAACTTGTTGAAGGTGAAAACAGAAGCTTACTGTGTAAAAAGGTGTTTATCCTTTGAAAAATGAGCCAAATCTGGCTTTTACAGTGCATGGGTCGAGCCCAGGAGAGAGAAAACATGAAAAAACATGGGAGCCATTCCCCATTGACCAAAATGCATTATTAAAAGCATGGAGGTCCTTACAAACCCATGCCCTAACATTTTTTACCATGCTGGAGAAGAATGCAACCCATTTTGCATTAAAATTGGTTGTTGAAATGTCAGTTCTATCCATGGGCACGTACCAGAAGAGTTTTTTAATTTTCTCCCTCCAAACAGAACCAAAATTCAAAATTTACTATGGAATATTTTAGATAATTTCACCAGCTTTCCATTGATATAAAGAACGTGAAAATATGATCTCTGGATCGAAAGATATGGCAATTTAAAGTTTTAGGGCAAAAACAGGCCAAAATTGGATCAGCGGGCAAAATGTTTGAATTTTTACCCGTTTGGTCTTTAGAACATTTTTCAAATTTTCCCCATGCTCCGCCACTCTAGGTGCCACATGGCACGTTTTGATTGGATGCGAGCCCTTCTTGACCATTTTTTCCTTCGGGTTGCTTGGTGTTTTTTCGCCCTTGGACACGTGGCAACTCCTGATTGGCTGTGGGCCTTCTAGGGAAAAATTTCCCACCAAAACTCTGCTGAGCCATAACTTGAAAAATACTTAGAGTTAGGAGGAAAAGTTTACCTTTTTGGAAAGGTGAGAGAGATCTCTATCCAATGCTCCCACTTCCAGAAAGATTTGAGTGCCTGAAAATCAAAAAATGGAGACTGAGGCACAAGAGAGGCAAGAACACAAGGAGTTAGCTATCCAAAATGAGTAGGGGGCACATTTTGGATAATAGTTGTTCAACACCAAGTGTATAGGCCTCTATTTCTACTGTCCATTATGTAATTTGGGGCAACATCTTCATCATAAAGTCCAGCTTCTCCTGAGGGCTGAAGTGTCTTGGAAAAGGGCCTCCCCATGGACAAGGAGTCCTGCAACCAATTCTGAAAGCTTTCATTTGAGCTGTTGCTCTTGATTGCACCATATTTGCCTCCATCTTTTGGATTTGTTCCAGCAGAACTACATTTTATTCTTGACTTCCCTCAAAACCAACATACCCTTGTGCTTGAGATGCTTCATATCCAAACTGACTTTGGCACTGCTGCTCATATGGGTAGACATGCTGATTTTGAATTTGTTCAAAATGCTGATTTGGAGGATTTGTAAAACATGTTGGAGGTGTGATATACTACTGTTGTAAATGTGAATTCCATGATGGAAATTAATTCATGATTGTACAACTTCATGGAATGGAAAAGAAAGAAAATAATGGAAAGAAGAATGGATGGAAATGAATGGAAAACAGGTCTGTAACTTAGAGAATGAGTTGTTTACCAGATGGAGTCACCAGATGTGCTTTTGAAAGTGCCTCCAAAAGGATGAATATTTAACAGGAACATAACAACCTATCAAAGATAAAGTGGAAGACCTCTAAGGTCCCACCGGGCATGCCAAAGCTGTTGTTGTAAATCAGCAACACCCCTGGATACAAATCAGGTTTCTAAGTTGATGTTTCAGGCATCCAGTGTGATTACACAACATTGAAACCTCTCTCCAAGTGTGGGAATTGTAAACTGAGAGAGGAATCTCCATATTAGAGGCTGGGTTCCTCAAACTCCTTTGATCAGATCTGTTATTTACACAATTGCAGAGGTTTGAATCCTAATCCTACTCTAAATTCAAAGGAGACAGAGATAGTGCAAAAATTGAAACTAAACTAATAGGTGATACACCAAAGGAGTGGTGAACACTTCTTGTTCATGAAAATTGACACAATTTCATGAAATACAACATGAAACATCATACACGGGCTGATAAGATGCAATTAGAGGTCTGAAATGAAGCAAGACAATACAAACAAAGGACTGAAAATTGATCACAAAGTCTGCACTGTCATTTTCACTGTCAAAAATCCTTGCATTTGCAACATCAAAGAGGTAGAAACCTGTTACAATCATGAAGAAGGTTTGATACTTGCAAAAAACACTTGTTGAAGGTGAAATAAGAAGCTTGCTATCTAAAAAAATGTTCAACCTCAAAAAATGAGCCAAATCTGGCTTTTACAATGCGGTCGAGCCCAAGAGAGAGAAAACATGTAAAAAACGTGGAAGCCATTCCCCATTGAATGAAGATGCATTAAAACAGCATGGGCATCCTTACAGACCCATGCCCTGACATTTTTGGCCATGCTGAAGAAGAATGCGACCCATTTTGCATTAAAACTAGTTGTTGAAATGTCATTTCTAGCCATTACCACGTGCCAAAAGCATTTTTTTATTTTTTCTCTCTAAAATCAACCAAAATGTAAAATTAACCCTAGAATCTTGTAGATAATTTCACCAGCTTTCCATTTATATAAAGAATGCAAAAAACCAAGCTCTGGATCGAAAGATATGGCGAGTTGAAGTTTTAGGTCAAAACAGGACCAAATCGGGTTGGTGAGCTGAGGACACGTGGCACGTCGTAATTGGCTGCGGGCCTTCTAGGGGAAAATTTCCCACAAAAACTCCACCGAGTCATAACTTGAAAAATACATGGAGTTAGTAGGAAAACTTTACCTTTCTGGAAAGCTGAGAAAGAGCTCTCTCTAATGGTGTAATTTCTAGAAGGCTTTGAGTGCTTGAAAAACAAAATATTATGACTGAGGAAAAAAAGAGAAAAAAATGAAAGGGAGTTAGCCACAAAATGAGCAGGGGGCACATTTTGGATAACAGGTACCATCAGTTGAGGATTATGGAGACAGACATCCATAAGACTGCTTTTCGTATGAGGTATGGGCACTATGAGTTCACAGTGGTGCCCTTTGGTTTGATGAATGCCCCCGCAGTATTCATGAGTTTGATGAATGGGGTATTCAGGAAATTTTTAGATTGCTTCGTGCTCATTTTTCTTGATGACATTTTGATTTACTCACGTACGGCATGAGCAGCATGAGGGGCACCTTCGTCAAGTTCTTCAGTGTCTTCGTGAGTAGCAGCTTTATGGGAACTTGGAGAAGTATGCTTTCTTTCAGTCAAAGATTCAGTACTTGGGCCATATCATCTCAGGTGAAGGAATCACAGTCGATCCTTCCAAGATTACAGCTATTATGGATTGGCCAGTACCCACTACAGTGACAGAGGTGCGCAGCTTCATGGGGTTAGCAGGGTATTACAGGAGATTTGTGCAGGACTTCTCTCGGATAGCACACCCCATCACTTCCCTTCAGCAGAAAGGGAAGAAATTTGTTTAGTTAGACAGGTGTGAGAAGGCCTTCAAGACACTAAAGGAATATCTCACTATAGCACCCATTCTTGCAGTGCCATATCCACATGGTGAGTTCTTTGTATGCACAGATGCTTCGTTGGCAGGCCTTAGAGGTGTTCTTATGTAGGACGGCAGAGTTGTAGCTTTTGAGTCTCGCAAACTCAAGGATCACGACCTTAATTATCCTACCCATGATCTTGAGCTTGTGGCAGTTGTGCATGCTTTAGTTCGATGGAGACACTTTCTTCTTGGTCGGAGATTCACACTCAGGATAGATCATTTGAGTCTTCGCCACCTTTTCACGAAGCCCAATCTAAATGCTCGTCAGAGACACTGGATGGAGTTTCTTTGTGAGTACAACATGGAGATAGAGCATGTGAAGGGGAAGGAGAATGTGGTTACAGACACCCTCAACAGACGGAGGCATTTGAGCATGGCTACTTTAGTGAGCATAGATTTACGGAGCAAGATCCTTCAGCAGCTTCCTCTTAATAGTTTCTACATTACAGCCTGAGCAGAGATTGAGTCCCAGAGACCCCTTGAGGGGAAATTTGATGGTTTCTCACTAGAGGTAGATGGTCTTCTCAGGCACAGAGGTTGGATTTATGTTCCCAGAGACGGAGGCTTGAGGCAGGACATCTTGACAGAGGCACATCGTGCACCCTATTCATCCCATCTTGGGGTGAAGAAGATGCATGCCACCTTGAGACAATTATATCACTGGAGAGGACTTCGTAGGGACATGGCTCAATTTGTGTCATGCTATTTAGAGTGCCAGAAAGTGAAGGCCGAGCATCAGTATCCAGCTGGCCTTTTATATCCTCATGCTATACCAAAGTGGAAATGGGACACCGTTTCCATGGATTTCATTATTGGATTACCGATGTCGAGATATCACCATGACGCCATCATGGTCACGGTTGATAAATTGAAAAAATTAGCTCACTTTTCTCTGGTAAAGACCACCTATAAAGCTAGTGCAGTGGCACGTGTTTACTTGGATGAGATTGTCAGGTTGCATGGGATTCCGCGGAAGATCATTTGTGACCGTGATCCTTTGTACACTTCTCATTTCTGGACCACCGTGCAATATGTTCTCAGGATGAAGATTAACTTCAACACAGCTTATCACCCTAAGATGGATGGACAGACTGAGAGGGTGAATCATATTTTGGAGGATATGATCAGGATGTATGCGATGGATCAGCAGTCTAAGTGGGAGGAGTATCTGTATCTTATGGAATTTTCCTACAATAATAGTTTTCAGAGTTCTATAGGCATGTCTCCTTTTCAAGCCTTATATGGTAGGGAGTGAAGGACACCCCTTAGCTACGACAAGTTGGAGGATAGAGTATCTCTTGGACCAGCCCTTTTGCAGGACATGGAGCAACAGGTAGTGTTGATCAGACAGAGATTGTAGGAGGCACAGGATAGGCAGAAGAAGTACACTGATCAACATAAAACCGAGCGTAATTTTTTTGTGGGCATGAATTTTTTCCTTCCTGTTAGGCCACATAAGAGCCTGATCCATTATGGAAAAGGTTCTAAGTTAGCCCCTCGGTTCGTTGGACCTTTTGAGATCCTGGAGCGTATCGGCCCGTTGGCTTACCGTCTAGCATTGCCACCCATCTTGTCTCGCGTACATGATGTGTTTTATGTTTTTGTTCTTAGGAGATACATCACAGATCCTTCTCATGTGCTGGATTGGACATCATTGTAGGTGCAGGATCAGGGACAGGTGATGGTGGAGCCCATCCCTATCATCGATCGTAGGACCCTAGGCCTTCGAGGCAGACAGATTGATCAAGTACGAGTGCAGTGGAACAGATATGATGAGACTGCAGCCACTTGGGAGGATGCTACTACTTTACGAGTGTAGTTTCCACATTTGTTCCAGTAACTTCAGGAGGAAGTCTAGTTTAAGGGGAGGGAGATGTAGTGCCCACTTCCCTTTGACACTGTTTAGATACTGATCCTGACTCTATTGATCATATTTTGGATATTATTATATTTTGATGTAACAGGATGTGTATATACTAGCTCATGGATTATTATGGACATTAATATGTTTTGATTAGCATGATGGTTAGATGTTAGACTATGGATTAATATTGATTTGGATTCAGTTATTGTGCTTGAGGATCATTGAGACATTTTTATTATTATGTGGATAATGATATACTAGTTGACATGGATAGGTTATTGCTGTTAATTTTAGACATGTGACATTGATTATTATGAATAGCTATAGTATAGAAATCTATTGGATGATGATATAGTTACAAATTGAATTTTAATGATAAATATTGAATCCTTGATATTGTTGTGATTTAAAATTAATAATTTTATGTTGCTTATATCATTTGGATGTTCTGATGTGGCCACGAGGCCGAAGGAGGTATTTTGTGTTTTGTAGGTTAAAATCACAACAATGTTGGGGGGACTGGAGACTAACCATATTGGAATTCAGTGTGAAATCAACAAGGTCACCATGGCAACTATGTTTGAGCTGTATGCTGTGTTTTGTTAGGATTTCCCATGGGGGGATTTCCATTATTGTGACCATGAGGTATATGTGTGCTTTATTTGTTGTGTCCCTTTTTAAAATTATTGTTGTATGTATTTTATTTGTAATGTGCTCTTTATTTTAATTATTTTAATGTGATAGTATAATGTGAGAGTCATATAGTTAAAATTTAATTAAATTAAATAGGATGTGGAAGGTGAAATTAAATGTTTTTGTCTTGGTTGAAAATGAAATTTATTTATATATTTTATAACCATATGGTAATTAAATATATGCTTGTGTCTAAAGTTTGTAATAAATAAATGTTATAGAAATAAATGCATTTTAAAAGAGTGTGTAAGTTACCAAGTATGGGTTGTGTAAATGAAGTGATAGATTGTGTAAGAAATTATAAGAGGTTGTAAGAAGATTTTGGAAGGTCAAACACTCCATCTCCCTCTTGAAATTCGAATTTGAGCTTGGAGGAAAAATTTGGAGGCTTGTGGGACAAGTTAAACTCCTCTCAAAATCCTCCACCAACCTTGTTTATTAATTTGGAGTCAAAATCAACTTATTTTATTGCATTTTGACATGATTTATTGTAAGATTTGTTTGCACTTGTCTTCAAATTTTAAATGCATTCTTTTTTAGGATGTGCAAAAATGAAGTATGTAAGTGGTTTGTCATTCACATTGATTGGGATTTAATTTCCTTGATGTTGATTGCTTTTTGGGGATGAGGAAAAATGATGTGGCATCCCACTTGGAATCCACATCATCCTCTTCCACCCTCTCCTTTAAAATTGAAATTCCTCCTCATTTTGAGGTTGTTGAAGGTTGGAGATTTCACTCTTGGGTCAAAATTTCTATTGCATTTTGGAGCTTGCTTGGTGGAAGAAGTGGATTTTCTTGTGCATACATTTACCTTGCTGATTTGGGACTGGTTTTTGGTGAAATAAAGACTGTTGTTTTGGGAGCAAGTCCCCATTATGGAGAGGTAGGATCTCACTTTTTTAAAATTGTTGTTTTTCCCTCTTTTAGCATGAATTTAGAATGTATTTGTTTTTGCAATTCTTAGAGGGATGGGTAGAATGCTTAGGGCATGGTGTGGAGAGAAGACTATGAGGTTTATCAGAGGACGGATAAGCGATTTTTCATTGTTATTTGTTCTTGGAGGGAATGTTGGTTTGGGATCCACCTAGGAAAGGAAATTACTTGCATTTCCTACTTTGGGGGAGGTATAAGGGATAAATTTGGAGGAGGGATAAGGAGGGGTTGAGCAGGGATAAGGTTTATGGGATTGCTATGATCTTGGTGGTTTGCTCTTGGTGGATGCCTAAAATTTAACTTGGGAGGCATAAAGACCTCCATAGTTCTTGCTCTTGCTTGGCTTGCTTACTTGGAAAAATACCCTTTGTTTTGTTTGGAATTGATTGTTGTAGTTGATAACTACATCCTCTTGCTTTGTGTTTATTTGTGTTTGTGAATTTATGTTTGTATGTGAAGAAGCCATGTTGCCATGTGTTGTATTATCATGCTCTAATTCAATATGGTTGGGGCTCGGGGGCCGATGGGGAAAGATGGCTTCTATTTTCTCATTGGGTATCTTGGTTGGGTGGAGAGTGTTGCCTTTCTCCCCTCCTTGTTGTGATGAAAAGATAAAAGATGAAGAAATCAGCCTACTACTGTTTGGAGCTTAGAGAAATCAATTTGACAGTCATTTCCTTTTTAGCAAGTTCATTATAACCTTCCCACTTTGAAGTGGATGATTTGTATTGTTAATTGTAATGAGAAAACATCTTGTATTGAAATTAAAAGGTTGAAAGTGATAAGTGAATTGTAAAGAATTATTATTCCATATTGTGTTATGAGAAGAATGTGAAAGAAACAAATATGTATTGTGCATTGTAATTTGAATTATAAAGAAAGAGATAAACTGTCGAATTATTGTTGGAAATCAAATACAGAATTACATTCCTTTCTCAAAATTTCAATGTTGTATTATATCCGAGTTGCTGTTGTGAAATGAAAAATCTTCTTTGAAAGATATTAAGAAATAGCAGTGTCAGTAAATGTACTGTGTTTGAAATCAAAAATGGAGTTTAAACTTGAATATGAACTGTCAATTAATTGTTTGAATCAATCGAATGCCTTAGATAAGATTTGAAAATGCCTCCCCATATTTGGAAGATGCAAATTGGTTAATAAACTTGTTAGCAAATGATATTTGTTTCCTTCTTTAATTTTGGCAATGAATTTCCATAAAAAATGTACAGTTCAGATTTTTAGTTAAAATTGAGAAAGGAAACAAAGTATTTTAGATGTATCAGGTCTTATTGAACCCATATTGAACTTCATATTTAAGAAAATATCTCAAAAACTCTATCAAATCCAATTTTAACTTCACAATCCAACTTACTGTCAAAAAACGTAAAAAATTTACGAAATGCAACCCAATGTCCAAATTGGACCTTGAAAATATACTTAAATTTACCCATGACCATTTCCCAATGCTCAATTTACATGCTCAGAAGAAGAAATATCAAAATTGAATCAAATCTTATAAGTTGAAAATTGCCAGCTTTAAAAGTATAAACCCTGCAGATCTATTTCTTAAAATTGACCCTTGAAACTTTACCAAATTCCAAAATTTATGATTTTTATGTAAATAAGACTCCGAGATCTTTCTGAAAAGTCCTCGTTTGCCTAAAATGGAGCTTCCTATCAAAAGTTATGGCCATTTGAAGTTTTACTTCAAAATGGTCATCCCAAACAAAATAATAATAATAATAATAATAATAATAATAATTCGACCTTAGAAAAATTTAAATTTTGAACTTTGGAAAAATTTCCTAAAATTTTCCTCAGCTCTGCACCAATCACATGCTGACACGTGGTAGGGAGGAATGAGGATTTAGAATTGAAAACTTAACTTTTTACACTTTTGGAAAAACTTCACTTTTTCTTCCGCCGGCCCTCGGCCAATCACAAAGCGCCACGTGGCCATTTGAGCAAGTGCGGGGGCATGTAGGAAAATTTTCCTTTGGAAAATATAGACTTTGGTTTTGGGAAAAATTTGAAAATTTTCCCCACGACCGCTCTCCCGCATTAATCACGTGATGACACATGGCACTTGGGAAAATTTTCCCAGTTTTCTCCCTATCCCCACGGACCTCCAAGGGAAAATTTTCCCCTAAAACTCCGCCCAGCCATAACTTGAGTTTTACAAGGAGTTAGGAGGACTTCATTATATGGTTGGAAAGGTGAGGAAATTTCCTATCCAATGAGACTAGTTTAGGAAAATTTTGATAAATCTAAATGTGTAAGAAATCTAGTTGAAGTTCAGGGCTTGATAGAGAGTAGGCCTGGCGATAAATTTCTCCTTGAACCTTAATAAAACTTGTAACCTCCAAATTGGAACCTAGTAAACTTGTTATAAGATAAAAATGGAAATATTGTGTTTGGTTAATCGAAAATTTTTCTGGAACCTATTTAGTTTCAAACTAGTGTCTTGTAACTTGGTTGTAGACTCTTCCTATAAAAAAAATTTATTCCATAATTTTCCTAATTTGTTTCTTGGTCTCAAGTGGTAGTTGAAGCAGGCATCACAGTGTCTGTGTGTAGTTGTGTGTGCGTGTGCGTGTGCCTATGTGTGTGCAGTTACACGTGCATGTGTGTTTGTGTTCGTGTGTGTTTGCGTGTGCATGTGTATTTACGTGTGCAGGTGTGCGTGTGTGTCTGTTTACGTGTACGTGTGTGTGTGCATGTAGAGATGTGCATGCATGTGTTTTTGTGTGTGTGTGCATGGGCGTATGCATTTGCGTGTGTGTGTGTGTGTGCATGTGTGTGTGTGCATCTTAGTGTGCATGCAGAGGTACATGTGCCTGTGCATGTGCATGCGTGCGTGTGTGTGTGTATGTGCATGTGCATGTGCATGTGTGGTTGCAGGTGCGGGTGTGAGTGTGTGTGCGCGTGCATGTGTAGGTGCACGTGCGTATCCATTTACGTGTGTGTGTGCATGTGCGTGTGGAGGTGCGTGTGTGTTTCTATTTGCATGTGCCTGTGTGTGTGTGTGCAGTTGCACATGCGCGTGCATGTGTGCATGTGCTTGTGTGAGTGCATGTGTGTGTGCGTGTGCGTGTGTGTGTGCATGTCCATGTGCGTGTGCGTGTGTGTGCGCGTACGTGTCTGTATGCGTGTGTGTGTTCGCATGCGTGTGCGTATGCATGTGGAGGTGCGTGTGCATGTACAAGTGCGTGTGTGCGTACTTGTGCGAGTAGTGTGTTTGCGTGTGCGTGTGCTGGTGCGTGTACGTGTGCATGTGCATGTGTGTGTGTGTGTGTGCGTGTGTAAGTCTGTGTACAGGTGCGCATGTGTGTGTAGGTTTGTGTGTGTGAATGTGCAGGTACATGTACGTGTGCATGCATGTGCACGTGCATGTACGTGTGTGTGTGCACGTGCGTGTGTGCGTGTAGGTGTGTGTATGTGTGCATGTACGAGTGCGTGTGTGTGTGTGCATTTGCATGTGCGTGTGCATCCGTGTGCGTGTGTGTGCATGTGTGTGTGCAGGTGCGTGTGTGTTTGTGTGTGTACTGGTGCGCATGCGCATGAGTGTACGGGTGCGTGTACAGGTGCGTGTATGTGTGCGTAAGTGTGTGCTGTCTATGTGTATGTGCGTGTGCAGGTGCAGGTGCGTGTGCGTGTGTGTGCATATGTCTGTGCATGTGCATGTGTGTGCATGTGCGTGTGTTTGCATGAGCGTGTGTGTGTGTGTGTGTACATGTGTGAGTGTTTGTGTGTGCGCGTTCTAGTGCGTGTGCATGTGCAGTTGTATGTGTGTGTGTGTGCATATGTCTGTGCGTGTGCATGGGTGTGCATGTGCATGTGTTTGCATAAGCGTGTGTGTGCTTGTGCATGTGTGTGTGTGTGTACATGTGTGAGTGTTTGTGTGTGCGCGTTCTAGTGCGTGTGCATATGCAGAAGCACATCCATGCATGTGTACGCTTGTGTGTGCGTCTGTGAGTGCATGTGCGAGTGCATCTGCGTGTTTGTGTGTGTGTGTGTGTGCGCGTGTGCGTGTGCACGTGCGCGTGCGTGTGCATGTGCATGTATGTGTGCATGTGCGTGTGCATGTGTGTGTGCATGTGCGTATTCGTGTAGATGTGCGCGTGCATGTGCCTGTGTGTGTGTGTGTGCATGTGCACGTGCGTGTGCACGTTCGTGTGCGTGTGTGTGTGAAGTGTGTGTGCGTGTGTGTGTGCATTGTGCGCGTGTGCAGCATGCGTGCGCAGTGTGCGTGTACGTGTCCCTCGTGCGTGTGCGTGTTCGTGTGTGTGTGCGTCATGTGCATGTGCGTGCGTGTCTTTTTGCATGTGTGCAGGTGCATGTGTATGTGCGTGTGTGTGTCGTGAGTGAGCGTGTGTAGGTGCATGTGCATGTGTGTGCGCGTGACCATGTGCGTGTGCCTGTCAGTGTGCGTGCACATGTGGGTGTGCGTGTACGTATGTGTGTTCGTGTGCGTGTGCATGCGTGTGCATGTGCGAGTGTGTTGTGTACAGGTACGAATGCGTGTGCAGGTGCATGTGTGTGTGTGTGCAGGTACGTTTGCGTGTGCATACGCGTGCGTGTGCGTGTGTATATGTGTGTACGTGTGCATGTGCGTGTGCGTGTGTGTGCGTGTACGTGTATGTGTGCGTGTGGGTGTGCGTGTGTGTGTGCGTGTGCGTGTGCGAGTGTGTGTGCGTGTGTGTGTGCGTGTGCATATGCATGTGTAAGTTCACGTGTGTGTCTGTTTACGTGTGCATGTGCGCGTGCGTGTACGTGTGCATGTGCATGTGTGTGCACGTCCAGTTGTGTGTGCATGTGCAAGTGCGTGTGCACGTGCAAGTGCGTGTGCAGTGTGCGTGTGTGCGTGTGCAGGTACATGTGCGTGTGCATGTGTGTGTGTGTGTGCAAGTTCACATGCGTGTGTGCATGTGAGTGTGTGTGTATGCGTGTGCATGTTCGTGTACGTGTGCGTGTGTGTGTGTGCGTGTGCATGTGCGTGTGCATCCATGTGCGTGTGTGCGCATGTGTGTGTGCAGGTGCGTGTGCGTGCGTTGTGTGTGTAGTGTGTGTGTGCATGTCGCGTGTGCGCATGTGTGTGCGTGTGTGCGTGTATGCGTGTGCGTGTGTGTGTGCGTGTTCGTGTGTGTGTGCTATGTTATGTGCATGTGCATGTGTGAGTGTGTGCGTGTGTGTGTGCGTGTGCGTGCATGTGCGTGTGCAGGTGCGCATGTGTGTGCTTGTGTGTGTGTGTGCATGTGCGTGTGTGTGTGTGTTTGCATGTGAGTGTATGTGTGTGCGTGTGCGTGTGCGTGTGCGTGTGCACCTGTGCATGTGTGTGTGTGTGCATGTGTCTGTGCATGTGCGTATATGTCTGTGTGCATGTGCGTGTGCGTTTGCAGGTGCGTGTGTGTGCTGTGTGCGTGTGTGTGTGTGTGTGTACATGTGCGTGTGCATGTGTGTGTGCGTGTGTAGTGCGTGTGCATGTGCTAGTGCACATAGGTGTGCGTGTGTGTGCGTGTTTGTGTGCGTGTGTGTGTGCGTGTGCGTGTGTGTGTGCGTGTTTGTGTGTGTGTGTGTGTGTGCATGTGCGTGTGCGTGCGCGTGCATGTGCATGTGTGTGCGTGTGCGTGTTCGTGTGTGTGCTGCGTGTGCGTGTCTGTGCATGTGCGTGTATGTGTGTGTGTGCATGTGTGCAAATGTAGAGGTGCGCGTGCATGTTTGTGTGCATGTGCGCGTCGGTGTGCGTGTGTGTGTTATTGTGCCTATAGAGGTACGAGTGCATGTGTGTGTGCGTGTGCATGTGTGTGTGCATGTGCACGTCTGTGTGCGTGTGTGCATGTGCACGTGCGTGTCTGTGTGTGTATGCGTGTGTGTGTGCGTGTGCGTGTGCGCATGTGCATGTGGAGGTGCACGTACGCTGTCTGTAGGTGCATGTGCATGTGGGTGTGCGTGCGTGTGCATGTGTAGTGTGCGTGTGCATATGCATGTCGTGTGTGCGTGTGTGTGCATGTGCATGTGCATGTGCAGGAGCATGTGTAGGTGTGCATGCGTGCATGTGTGTGCGTGTGCAAGTGCAGTGTGTAGGTACGTGCATGTTTGTGTGTGCGTGTGCATGTGCGTATGTGCGTGTAGCGTGTGCATGTGCGAGTGTGCGTGTGCATGTGCGTGTGCGTGTGCGTGTGCATGTGCGTGTGTGTGTGCGTGTGCGTGTGTGTATGCATGTGTAGGTGCGCGTGCGTGTTTGTTTGCGTATGCGTGTGCACGTGCGCGTGTGCATATGCAAGTGCATGTGCGCGTGTGCAAGTGCATGTGTGCGTGTGCGTGTGCATGCTCATGTGCGTTAGTGTGCACGTGTGCATGCGTGTGTGTGCGGGCATGTGTGTGCATGTGCAAGTGCATTTACGTGTGTGACATGCGGGTGCATGTGTAGTGTGTGCGTGTGTGTGTGTGTGCGTTTGTGTGTGTGTGTAGGTGCAGGTGCATGTGCATGTGCGTGTGCGTGTGCAGGTGTGTGTGCATGTGCGCGTGTGCATTTGCGTGCATGACCATGTGCGTGTGCGTGTCAGTGTGCGTGCGTGTGTGTGCATGTGCGTCATGTGCGT
>CM034148.1:459908600-460011100 GCA_019776745.2 Taxus chinensis
CGTGCGTGTGCATGTGCGTGTATGTGTGTGTGCGTGTGCATGTGCGTGTGCGTGTGCATATTCGTGTAGAGGTGCGCGTGCATGTGTGTGTGCGTGTGCGTGTGCATGTGCGCGTGTGTGCACGTCCGTGTGCGAGTGTGTGTGCATCTGCGTGTATGTGTGTGCAAGTGTGTGTGCGCGTACGTGTCCCTTTGCGTGTGCACGTGCGTGTGGAGGTGCACGTGCGTGTCTTTTTGCGTGAACGCATGCATGTGTGTGTGCGTGTGCGTGTGTGTGAGCGGGAGAGTGTGTAGGTGCGCGTGCGTGTGCTTGTGCGTGTGCAGGAGCATGTGTAGGTGCAGGTGCATATGCGTGTGCATTTGCGTGTGCAGGTACGCGTGCGTGTTTGTTTGCATGTGCGTGTACATGTGCAGGTGCGTGTGCGCGTGCGTGTGCGAGTGCGTGCGTGTGCATGTGTGTGTGTGTGTGCGTGTGCATGTGCGTGTGCGTATCCGTGTGCATGTTCGTGTGCGTGTGCGTGTGCGTGTGTGTATGCATGTGTAGGTGCGCATGCGTGTTTGTTTACGTGTACGTGTGCGAGTGCATGTGCACGTGCGCGTGTGCATATGCAAGTGCATGTGCGCATGTGCAAGTGCATGTGTGCGTGTGCATGTGCATGCTCATGTACATTAGTGTGCACGTTTGCGGGCATGTGCGCGTGTGCATGTGCAAGTGCATGTACTTGTGTGTGTGTGTCCATGTACGTGTGCGTGTGAGTGCGTGCATGTGCGCGTGTGCATGTGCGTGCGCGTGTGCGTGTGCGTGATCGTGTGTGTGCGTGTTCGTGTGTGTGCATTGTGTGCATGTGCGTGTGCAGGTGCGCATACATGTGCAGGTGTGTCTATGAGTGTGCAGGTGCGTGTGCGTGTGTGTGCGCGTGACCATGTGCGTGTGCCTGTCAGTGTGCGTGCACGTGTGGGTGTGCATGTACGTATGCGTGTTCGTGTGCATGTGCATGTGTCTGTGTGTGCAGGTTCGTGTACAGGTGCAAATGCGTGTGCAGGTGCATGTGTGTGCTTGTGCAGGTACATTTACGTGTGCATGCGCGTGCGTGTGCGTCTATATGTGTGTGTACGTGTGCATGTGCAGGTGTGTGTGCGCGTGCGTGTGCGTGTGCGTGTGCGTGTGTGTGTGTTTACGTGTGCATGTGCGCGTGCGTGTACGTGTGCATGTGTAGGTGCATGTGCATGTGCAGGTGTGTGTGCATGTGTGTGTGCGTGTGCAAGTGCGTGTGTGTGTGCTTGTGTGAGTACGTGTGTGTGTGTGTGTGTGTGCGCGCGTGTGCGTGTGTGTGTGCGTGTGCGTGTGCGTGTGCGTGTGCATGTGTGTGTGCGCGTGCGTGTCCGTATGCATGTGCGTGTTCGTGTGCATGTCTGTATGCATTTGGAGGTGCGTGTGCGTGTCTATTTGCGTGTGTGTGTGTGTACAAGTGCTTGTGTGCGTGCTTGTGCCAATGAGTGTGTTTGCGTGTGCGTGTGCGTGTGTGTGTGTGTGCGTGTGTGTGCGCGTTCGTGTGTGAGTGTGTGTTCGTGTGTAAGTTCATATGTGTGTGTGTGCGTGTGCAAGTGCGTGTGTGAGTGCGCGTGTGTGTGCATGTGCATGTATGTGTGCGTGTGCGTGTGCGCGTGCGTGTGCATGTGTGCGTGTTTGTGCATGTGTGCGTGTCTGTGCATCTACACTTATGTGTCCATCTGCATGTGTGCGTGCGTGTGGAGGTACACGTGCGTGTCTTTTTGCACGTGCACATGCGTGTGAGTGTGCGTGTGTGTCTGCATCTACGTCTGCGTCTGCGTGTGTGTGTGCGTGTGCGTGTGTGTGTGTGTTTACGTGTGTGTGTGCCTAAGAGTGTGTTGTGCGTGTGCGTTTGCATGTGTGTGTGCAGGTATAGGTGGGTGTGCGTGTGTGTGTGCGTGTGTCTGTGTGTGTGCGTGTGTTTGCATGAGCGTCTGTGCGCGTGTGCGTGTGCGTTTGCATGTACATGTCCGTGTGCATGTGCGTGTGTGTGTACGATTGCATGTGTGTGTGCACAAAGGTACGTGTGCTCGTGCATGTGCGTGTGCGTTTGCGTGTGCGCAGGTGCACGTGCGTGTCCATTTACATGTGCGCTTGCGTGTGCGTGTGTGTGCACGTGTGCGTGTGCAGTCGCGCGTGCGTGTGCGTGTGTGTGTGCATGTGTGTGCTTGTGTGCATGTGCGTGTGCGTGTGCGTGTCCATGTGCGTGTCTATTTGCGTGTGTGTGTGCATGTGCTTGTATGAGTGCATGTGCGTGCACGTGCATGAACGTGTGCGCGTGCATGTGCGTGTGCGTTTGCACGTGCGCGTGTATGTGCATATGCGTGTGCGTGTTTGCGTGCGTGTGCATATGCATGTGTAGGTGCCTGTGCGTGTCTATTTATGTGTGCGTGCATGTGTACAAGTGTGTGTGTGCGTGCTTGTGCGAGTGAGTGTGTGTGCGTGTGCGTGTGCGTGTGCGTGTGCGTGTGTGTGTTTGTGTGCATGTGCGTGTGCGCGTGTGCGTCTGCAAGTGCGTGTGTGTGTGCTTGTGTGAGTACGTGTGTGTGTGCGTGTGTGTGTGCGTGTGCGTGTGCGTGTGTGTGTGTGTGCGTGTGCGTGTGCGTGTGCATGTGCATGTGTGTGTGCGCGTGTGTGTCTGTATGCGTGTGTGTGTTCGTGTGCATGTCTCTATGCATTTGGAGGTGCGTGTGCATGTCTATTTACGTGTACGTGTGTGTGTACAAGTGCGTGTGTGCGTGCTTGTGCGAGTGAGTGTGTTTGCGTGTGTTTGTGGGTGTGCGTGTGCATGTGCGTGTGCTTGTGCGTGTGTGTGTTTGTGTGCATGTGCATGTGCGTGTGTGCGTGTGCAAGTGCGTGTGCATGTGCATGTGTGAGTACGTGTGTCTGTGTGTGCGTGTGCGTGTGTGTGTGCATGTGTGTGTGCGCGTGCATGTCCGTATGCGTGTGCGTGTTCGTGTGCATGTCTGTATGCATTTGGAGGTGTGTCTATTTGCGTGTGTGTGTGTGTACAAGTGCTTGTGTGCGTGCTTGTGCGAATGAGTGTGTTTTTGTGTGCTTGTGTGTGTGCGTGTGCGTGTGCGTGTGTGCGAGTGCGTGTGCGTGTGCGAGTTCGTGTGTGTGTGTGTGTGTGTGTGTGCATGTGCGAGTGCGTGTGGGAGTGCGCGTGCGTGTGCATGTGCATGCATGTGTGTGTGTGCGTGTGCTAATTTGTGTAGAGGTGCGTGTGCATGTGCATGTGTGTGTGTCTGTGCATCTGCGCTTATGTGTCCATCTGCATGTGTGTGCGTGTCTTTTTGCACATGCACATGCGTGTGAGTGTGCGTGTGTGTCTGCATCTGCGTCTGTGTGTGCGTGTGCGTCTGCATGTGTGTTTACGTGTGTGTGCCTAAGCGTGTGTTGTGCGTGTGCATGTGAATGTGTGTGTGCAGGTATAGGTGGGTGTGCGTGTGTGTGTGCGTGTGCGTCTGCATGTGTGTTTACGTGTGTGTGTGCCTAAGCGTGTGTTGTGCGTGTGCATGTGAATGTGTGTGTGCAGGTATAGGTGGGTGTGCGTGTGTGTGTGCGTGTGTGTGCGCATGTGTGTGCGTGTGTGTGTGCATGTGTGTGCGTGTGCATGTGCGTGTGCGTGTACGTGTGCGTGTGCGTGTGCGTGTGTGTTTGTGCGTGTGCGTGTGCGTGTGCAGTGTGCGCAGAGGTGCATGTGTGTGCATGTGCACGTGTGTGTGTGTGCGTGTGTGTGGGTGTGTGTGTGCATGTGTGCGTGTGCGTGTGCAGTGCGTGTGCACTGTGCATGTGCGTGTGTGCGTGTGCGTGTGTGTTCGTGTGCGTGTGTGTGTGTGTGTGTGCATGTGCGTGTGCGTTGTGCGTGTGCGTGTGCGTGCATGTGCGTGTGCGTGTGTGTGTGTGTGTGCATGTGCGAGTGTGCGCGACAGTGGTGTACGTGTGTGTGCATGTACGTGTTCGCGTGCATGTGCATATGCATGTGGAGGTGCGTGTGCGTGTGTGTGTACAAGTGTGTGTGTGCGTGCTTGTGCAAGTGAGTGTGTTTCCATGTGTGTGTGCGTGTGCGCGTGCACAGTTGAGTGTGCGTGCGTGTGTGCGTGTGCATGTGCGTGTGTGTGCGTGCGTGTGTGCGTGTGCGTGTACGTGTCCGTGTGTGTGTGTGCATGTGTGTGTGTGTACATGTGTGTGTGCTGTGTCCAAGTGCGTGTGCGTTGTGTGTGCGTGTGCGTGTGCATGTGTCTGTGCACGTGTGTATGCGTGTGTGTGTTCGTGTGCGTTTGCGTGTGCACGTGCGGTGTGCATGTGTGCTATGCGTGCGTGTGCGTGTACAGTGCTTGTGTGCGTGCTTGTGTGAATGAGTGTGTGTGCGTGTGCGTGTGCGTGTGCGTGTGCATGTGCGTGTGTGTATGTGTGTGTGCGTGTGCGTGTGCAGGTCCGTGTACAGGTGCGCATGTGTGTCCAGGTTTGTGTGTGTGAATGTGCAGGTACATGTACGTGTGCGTGCCTGTACTTGTGTGTGTGCACGTGCGTGTGTGCGTGTACGTGTGTGTATGTGTGCGTTTCCGAGTGCGTGTGCGTGTGTGTGTGTGTGTGCGTGCATGTGCGTGTGCGTGTGCGTGTGTGTTTGCGTGTGTGTGTGTGTGCGTGTGCGTGCATGTGCGTGTGTGTGTGCATGCGCGTTCGTGTGCGACTATGTGCGTGTGTGTGCATGTGCGTGTGTGTTTGTGTGCTTGTACAGGTGCATGTGCGTGGGCGTGTGCGCGTGCACAGGAGTGTACGGGTGCATGTGTGTGTGCGTGTGCCTGTGCGTTTATGTGTGTGTGTGCGTGTGTGTTTGCATGTGTGTGTGAATAAGCGTGTGCTTTGAGTGTGCGTGTGCGTGTGAGTGTACGTGTGGGTGTGCGTGTGCATGTGGGTGTGCGTGTGCGTGTGTGTGTGTGTTCGAGTGTTTGCGTGTGCACGTGTGAGTGCGTGTGCGTGTGCGGAAGCGCGTCCATGCGTGTGCGTCTGTGAGTGCGTGTGCATGTTCGTGTGTGTATGTGTGTGTGCGAGTGCATGTCCGTGTGCGCGTGCGTGTGCATGTGCGTGTGCATGTGTGTGTGCATGTGCGTATTCATGTGCGCGTGCATGTGCGTGTGCGTGTGCATGTGCATGTGCGTGTGCGTGTGCGTGTGCATGTGCGTGTGTGTGTGCATCTATGTGTGTGTGTGCAAGTGCATGTGCGCATGTATGTGCAGGTGCGTGTACGTGTCCCTTTGCGTGTGCACGTGCGTGTGGAGGTGCGCGTGCATGTCTTTTTGCATGTGCGCATGCATGCGTGCGTGCGTGTGCGTGTGGGTGAGTGGGAGCGTGTGTAGGTGCGCGTGCGTGTGCAGGTGCATATGCGTGTGCGTTTACGTGTGCAGGTGCGCGTGCGTGTTTGTTTGTGTGTGTGTGTACGTGTGCAGGTGCGTGTGCGCGTGCTTGTGCAAGTGCGTGCGTGTACGCGTGGAGGTATGTGTTTGTGTGTGTGTGCGCGTGTGCGTGTGCGTGTGTGTGTGCGTGTGCGTGTGCGTGTGCATGTGCGTGTGCGTATGCATGTGCATGATCGTGTGCGAGTTCGTGTGTGTATGCATGTGCAGGTGCGCGTACGTGTTTGTTTGTGTGTGCTTGTGCAAGTGCATGTGCACGTGCGCGTGTGCATGTGCGCGTGCGCCTGTGCAAGTGCATGTGTGCATGTGCGTGTGCGTGTGCGTGTGCATGCTCGTGTGCATCAGTGTGCATGTGTGCATGTGCATGTTTGTGTGCGTGTGCGTGCATGTGTGTGCATGTGCGTGTCCGTGCGTGTGTGTGCGTGCATGTGTGCATGTGTATGTGCAAGTGCATGTACACGTGTGTGTATGTGTGTGTGAATGTGCGTGTGCGTGTGTGTGCGTGCATGTGCACATATGCATGTGCGTGTGCGTGTGTGTGTGTGTGCGTGCATGTGTGTGTGTGTGTGCGCGTGTGTGTGTGCATGTGTGTGCGTGTACATTTGCATGTGCATGTGCAGGTGCGCATGTATGTGCAGGTGTGTGTCTGTGAGTGTGCAGGTGCGTGTGTGTGTGCGTGTGCATGCGCGTGATCGTGTGCGTGCGTGTGTGGGTGTGCGTGTACATATGCGTGTGCGTGTGTGTGTGTGTTTGTCTGCGTGTGCAGGTCCGTGTATAGGTGTGAATGCGTGTGCAGGTGCGTGTGTGTGAGTGTGCAGGTATGTGTGCGTGTGTGTGCAGGTGCAGGTGCATGTGCATGTGTGTGTACGTGTGCATGTGTAGGTGTGTGTGCGTGTGCGTGTGCGTGTACGTGTGCGTGTGCGTGTGCGTGCTCGTGTGTGTGTGCGTGTTTGTGTGTATGTGCGTGCATGTGCATTTGCATGTGTGTGTGCAAGTGTGCATGCATGTGCAGGTGTGTGTCTGTGAGTGTGCAGGTGCGTGTGTGTGTGCATGTGCGTGTGCGTGACCGTGTGCGTGCGTGTGTCAGTGTGTGTGCATGTGTGTTTGTGCGTGTACATATGCGTGTGCGTGCGTGTGCGTGTGTGTGTGTGTCTGCGTGTGCAAGTCCATGTACAGGTGCGAATGCATGTGCAGGTGCATGTGTGTGAGTGTGCAAGTATGTGTGCGTGTGTGTGCGGGTGCGGGTGCATGTGCATGTGTGTGTACGTGTGCATGTGCAGGTGTGTGTGCGTGTGCGTGTGCGTGTGCGTATACGTGTGCATGTGCGTGTGCGTGTGCGTGTGTGTGTGCGTGTGCGTGTACGTGTGCGTGTGCGTGTGCGTGCTCGTGTGTATGTGCGTGTTCATGTGCACGTGTGTGTGTGTGTGCATGTGCATTTGCATGTGCGTGTGTAGGTGCGCATGCATGTGCAGGTGTGTGTCTGTGAGTGTGCAAGTACGTGTGTGTGTGTGTGCATGTGCGTGCGCGTGACCGTGTGCGTGCACGTGTCAATGTGCGTGTGTGTGTGGGTGTGCGTGTACATATGCGTGTGCGTGCGTGTGCGTGTGTGTGTGTGTGTGTGTACGTGTGCAGGTCCGTGCACAGGTGCGAATGCATGTGCAGGTGCGTGTGTGTGAGTGTGCATGTATGTGTGCGTGTGCATGTGCGTGCGAGTACGGGTGCATGTGCATGTGTGTGTGCGTGTGTGTCTGTGTGTGCATGTGCGTGTGCGTGTGTAGGTGCGTGTGCGTGTGCGTGTGCGTGTGTGTGTGCGTGTGCCTATGCGTATGCATGTGCGTGTGCGTGCGTGTGTGTTTGCATGTGTGTGTGTGTGTGTGTGCGCGCGCGTATGCATGTGCAAGTTCACGTGCGTGTCTGTTTGCATGTGAGTGTGTGTGTGCGTATGCATGTGCAAGTTCACGTGCGTGTCTATTTGCATGTGAGTGTGCGTGTGTGTGCGTGCGAGTGTGTATGTGCATGCGAGTGTGCATGTGCTCGTGCGTGTTCGTGTTCGTGTTCGTGTGCGTGTGCGTGTGCGTGTGCTTGTTCGTGTGCATGTGCGTGTGTGAGTGTTTGCGTGTTCGTCTGCGAGTGCGTGTGTGTGTGTGAGAGTTCGTCTGTCTGTGTGTTTGTGTGTGCGTGTGCGAGTGCGTGTGCGCGTGCACATGCGTTTGCATGTGAATGTATGTGTGTGTGTGCATGTGCGTGTGCTTGTGTGTGTGCGTGTCTGTGCATCTGAGCGTATGTGTCCATCTGCATGTGCGCGTGCCTGTGGAGGTGTGTGTGCGTGTGCGTGTGCGTGTGCGTGTGCTTGTGCTTATAAGTATACATGTGCGTGTGCGTGTGTGTTTACGTGTGTGTGTGTGTGTGCCTAAGCATGTGCTATGCGTGTGTGTGTGCGTGGGTTTGCGTGAGTGTGTGTGTGTGTGTGTGCATGTTCGAGTGTTTGCGTGTGCCCGTGCGAGTGTTTGTGCATGTGCGGAAGCGCGTCCGTACGTGTGTACGCTTGCGTGTGTGTCTGTGAGTGCATGTTCGTGTGTGTATGTGTGTGTGCAAGTGGGTGTGCGCGTGCGCGTGCGCGTGCGGGTGCGCGTGCGCGTGCCCGTACATGTGCGTGTATGTGTGCGTGTGCGTGTGCATGTCCGTGTGCATATTCGTGTAGAGGTGCGCGTGCATGTGCATGTGCGTGTGCGTGTGTGTGTGCGTGTGCACGTCCGTGTGCGAGTGTGTGTGCGTGTGCACGTCCGTGTGCGAGTGTGTGTGCATCTGCGTGTGTGTGTGTGCAAGTGTGTGTGCGCATGTATGTGCAGGTGCGCGTACGTGTCCCTTTGCATGTGCGCGTGCCTGTGGAGGTGCACGTGCGTGTCTTTTTGCGCGAACGCATGCATGTGTGCGTGCGTGTGCTTGTGCATGTGCAGGAGCATGTGTAGGTGCAGGTGCATATGTGTGTGCGTTTGCGTGTGCAGGTACACGTGTTTGTGTACATGTGCAGGTGCGTGTGCGCGTGCTTGTGCGAGTGCGTGCATGTGCGTGTGTGTGTGCGTGTGCATATCCATGTGCATGTGCGTGTGTGTGCGTGTGCGTGTGTGTATGCATGTGTAGGTGCGCATGTGTGTTTGTTTGTGTGTGCGTGTGCAAGTGCATGTGCACGTGTGCGTGTGCATGTGCAACTGCATGTGTGCGTACGCGTGTGCAAGTGCATGTGTGCATGTGCATGTGCATGCTCATGTGCGTTAGTGTGCACGTGTGTGTGTGTGTGTGTGTGTGTGTGCGGGCGTGTGCGCGTGTGCATGTGCAAGTGCATGTACGTGTGTGTGTGTGTGTGTGTGTGTGTGTGCATGTACGTGTGCGTGTGAGTGCATGCATGTGCGTGTGTGTGCGTGTGTGCGTGTGCGTGCTCGTGTGTGTGCGTGTTCGTGTGTGTGTGTGTCGTGTGCATGTGCGTGCGTGTGCAGGTGCGCATACATGTGCAGGTGTGTGTCTATGAGTGTGCAGGTGCGTGTGCGTGTGCGTGTGCGTGCGCGTGACCATGTGCGTGCGCCTGTCAGTGTGCGTGTGCGTGTGGGTGTGCGTGTACGTATGCGTGTTCGTGTGCGTGTGCGTGCGTGTGCGTGTGGCTGCGTGTGTGTCTACGTGTGCAGGTTCGTGTACAGGTGCGAATGCGTGTGTAGGTGCATGTGTGTGAGTGTGCAGGTACGTTTGCGTGTGTGTGCGCGTGCGTGTGCGTGCGCGTGCGTGTGCGTGTGTATGTGTGTGTATGTGTGCATGTGTAGGTGTGTGTGCGTGTTCGTGTGCGTGTGCGTGTGCGTGTGCGTGTGCAAGTGCGTATGCGTGTGCAAGTGCATATGCATGTGCAGGTTCACGTGTGTGTCTGTTTACGTGTGCGTGTGCATGTGCAGGTGCGTGTGCACTTGCAGGTGTGTGTGCATGTGTGTACGAGTGTGCGTGTGCGTGCGTGTGCGTGCATGTGCGCGTGTGCATGTGCAAGTGCATGTACGTGTATGCATGTGCGTGCATGTGCGTGCGTGTGTGTGCAAGTGCATGTGCGCATGTGCGTGTGCGTGTACGTGTGTGTGTGTGTGCATGTGCGTGTGCGTGTGTGTGCTCGTGTGCATGCTCGTGTGTGCGTGTTCGAGTGTGCGCGCGCGCGTATGTGTGCGTGTGCATTTGCATGTGCGTGTGCAGGTGCGTATGCATGTGCAAGTGTCACGGGTCCAGCTCGAATGAGCTCTAACCGTGCGGCACCGCTTACTCACTTTAAGTCCTTTCTCGAAGAAGGAACTCTATGAGAGTTACGGACTATGCCTTTTAGTGTTTACCTGCACAAGAACACTCACAACACAATTGTATTCTTTTTGTATTTTCAATGGGTTTAATGCGTAAGCACAATAAAGCATGCAATGTAAGGAAATTTACTCTAAGAACAAGAGCAAATACACAATGTACTATACAGCTGGGAGAAAGTGTAATTCTTATTAACTCTCACAGGACAAAACAGCCCAAAGTACAATAAGACAGGCTCACGCCAAATACACACAACCACCGAGTTGAGCACAACCGATAATGCTCGGCGACTACTCAAATGATTACAAAGAACAATCCCCTCCCAAGGTCAAAGACCAACAAGACTGCCCTGACGATCCTATACAACGCAGTACAGGACGATGCCCACTGCCCCTTCCCAATTGGGGACAGAAAGCACAAAACCGCTTTTCCACTCTTTGCCAGTATTGACTTGCGCTCACTCAAATCACTGTACAAAGATTCGTTGCTAGCTCGCTTGATCGCATAGATAGCTCGTGAACGTCGGTACGGATGTAAGAGGCATACATCAGTTATAGAATCCCCTACTTAGAATTGGTGACGTCCTCGGCGCCGTGAAGACCCCACTGTATGTAGCCTGGAGGAGGCCCCCTATTCAAGTTCATTTCTATTTCAAGGGACAAAGGCCCTTGTTCCTTGCAAGGAACGCTTTAACCTTGTCTTTATACTTCCAAAGGGCTTCTTCTCGTTCCCATGTAGCTGAGTAACAACCAACCCAAGTCACAAAGAACTTTCTCACCCTTATATTGCCCCAACCATCTGTTTTCACCTCAAGTATCTTGTCCAACTCCCTGTCTGGAGTGTCTATCACATTGGCAGCTGGACGATTAGGCTGACTCCATTCTGGCTCAGCTTCATCAGCAACAAAAGGTTTCAACTGGCTCACATGGAAGATTGGATGCATCTTCATGTGTTTTGGCAACTTCAGTCTATAGGCGACCTTGCCCACCTTGGCCACTATCTCAAAAGGCCCATCAAATTTGTGGACCAAGGACTTTGCTATTCCGGGAGGGGCCTTGAAGACTTTTGGCTCCATCCTCAGCATTACCTTACTTCCGACTTTCAACTATGTGGACTGTCTGGACTAGTCCTACATATTTCTTCATGTATTCCCCTGCTTTCAACAAGTGCAGCTTTGCAAGAGCAACACGCTCGTGCCAATTCTTCAGATATTCTGTGGCCGACGGACACCTTCCAAAGTATCCAGCAATCATTGTGTGAGGCAAGAAAGGTTGTTGGCCCATCGCTAGTTCAAATGGTGAATGCTTGCTCGACTCACTCTTCTGGCTATTGTAAGAGAACTGTGCAAGGTCGAGAAGATCCGGCCAATTGGTTTGGTCACTCCGCACATAATGCTGCAAGTAAGACTCCAATACTACATTGATCCTCTCTGTTTGGCCATCTGTCTGTGGATGAAACCTTGTGGACAACAACAACTTTGTTCCCACCAACCTGAACAGCTCCTGCCAAAATTTGCTTGTAAAACGAGCATCTCTATCCGAGATGATGCCCAAGGGGATTCCCCAATACTTCACCACATTCTTGAAGAAATACTCTGCAGTTTTCTCTGCTCCAAAATGATGTTCACATGCGGTGAAAATGGCATACTTAGAGAATCTATCCACCACCACTAAGATGCTAGACATTCCCTTCACACTAGGCAAACCGGTGATGTAATCCATGCTCACACTTGCCCACGGCCTGACTGGAACAGGTAACGGCTGGAGAAGTCCTCTTGGCAACCGATGTTCTGGCTTATCCTGCTGTCAGATCAAACAAGAGCGGACAAACTCATCCACATCCTTACTCATCTTCGGCCAATAAAAGCCCCTTTCCAAAAGAGCCATAGTGCAATTCTTCCCAGGGTGACCTGCCCATATTGAATCATGACATTCCTTTATCAAATCTCTGTGCAGGCTCCCCCACTTAGGGATGTAGACCTGACTATGAGCAAACCACAACATCCCATCTGAAATGCTGAACTTGTTTTTCAACCCTTTTTGAGTCTGATCTACCACGGTCTTCATCAATGCAACAGCTTGAGGATCTAGAACCAAGCCCTCCCGAATCTTCGTCATCAACTCTCCTGTCAATTCCACTCTACTCTCCCCATGAGTAGACACTGGGATAACTGATGCTGTTGCAATAACCGCTAACTGTTGCTTTCTATTGAGTGCATCTGCGACCACATTCTCCTTGCCTACGGTATGCACAATTTCCACGTCGAACTTAGCTAGAAAGTCTTGCCATCTTGCCTACTTTGGCAATAGCTTACTCTGAGTCAAGAAGAATGAATTTGATACATTGTCTGTCTTTACAATGAAGTGCACTCCCAACAAGTAGTGCCTCCATCTTCTCAAACAATCAACCACTGCAGTCATCTCCTTCTCATGAACTGGATATCTTCTCTCCGCGTTCTTGAGCTTCCTAGACTCAAAAGCCACTGGATGCTTGTCCTGAATTAGCACCCCGCCAATGGAAAAATCAAATGCATCTGTGTGCACCTCAAAAGGCTTGCTGAAGTCTACCAAGGACAACACTGGCAACATCGTCAACTTCTCCTTCAAGAGATCAAAAGCTTCTTGACACTTAGCTGACCAACACCACTTCACATCCTTCTTCAACAATTCTGTCAGAGGACTCGCGATCTTGGAGTACCGACTGACAAACCTTCTGTAGTAGTTCACCAAACCCAATTGATGCACACCATGTACATCCATGGGTGGCTCCCAATCCTTGATTGCTTCTAGTTTCCTTGGGTCAGGTTTGATCTTACCCTTCCCCACAACATGCCCAAGAAAGTGAACTTCTTCCTGAGCAAATGAACACTTTTCTTTCTTCACATACAAGTCATGCTCCCTCAACAGCTTGAAAACTTCTGTAAGGTGTGCCCTGTGCTCCTCATGATTCTTGGAAAACACCAAGATGTCATCTAAGTATACCACCACACACTTATCTAGTAATGGTCTGAACACATTATTCATGAGTGTGCAAAACGTCGCTGGCGCATTGCACAACCCAAAGGGCATCACAAGAAAATCATATGACCCATATCTGGTGACAATGGTCGTTTTCTCATCATCTCCGGAGCAATCTTGACCCGATAGTACCCTTACCTCAAGTCCAACTTAGTGAAGATCTTCACCCTTGCTAGGCAATCAAAGCAATCCTCGATGAGTGGAAGAGGATATCTGTTTTTGATGGTTAACTTGTTCAAGGCCTTGTAATCCACACAAAGCCTAAGTGAACCATCTGATTTCCTTTGAAACAATATTGGAGCGTCGTATGGAGATCGCGAAGGACAAAGATATCCAACAGCTAACAAATATTCTAACTGCTTCTTAAGTTTAATCATCTCTGGCCCAGACAACTGGTATGGAGCCCTTGCTGGTGGTCTCGCCCCTGCCAACAACTCGATGCGATGATCTATTGCTCTCCGCGGTGGAAAATATGGTGGTAACTCTTTAGGCATGCGGTCTTGGTATTCGCAGAGAACCTTCTCCACTCCAGCTGGAAAAGGAACCTATTGTCCCTCTTCATCGTCCCAACCGCCAAAGAGTGCTGCGAAATACATGGGTTCTACACCCTTCTTCCTTGCAGCCTTCCGCATACTAATTGCTGAACACACCAGTGTTTTCCCTTCCTGTCTTCTCTGCACTGTCTTCACCTTGCACGTCTTCTTCAGATCCAACATAAACAAATCTTCTGAGTGGGTAAATATTGCATGTGTGTGTGCGTGTGCGTGTGTAGGTGCAGGTACGTGTGCGTGTGTGTGTGTGTGTGTGTGTGCATGTGCGAGTGTTTGAATGTTCATGTGCGAGTGTGTGTGCGTGTGCGGAAGCACGTCTATGTGTGTGTACGATTGCGTGTGCGTGTGTGAGTGCGTGTGCGAGTGCGTGTGCGTGTTCGTGTGTGTGTGTGTGTGTGTGTGTGTGTGTGTGTGTGTGCGCGTGTGCGTGTGCGAGTGCGTGTGCATGTGTGTGTGCATGTGCATGTGCATGTATGTGTGCGTGTACGTGTGTGTGTGTGCATGTGCGTATTCATGTAGAGGTGTGCGTGTATGTGTGTGTGCAAGTGTGTGCTACTGTGCTTGTAGAGGTGCGCGTGTATGTGCGTGTGCGTGTGCATCTGTGTGTGTGTGTGTTAGTGCATGTGTGTGTGTCTATGCATCTGCACGTATGTGTCTTTTTGTGTGTGCGCGTGCGTGTGGAAGTGCACGTGCATGTTTGTTTGCGTGTGCGCATGTGTGTGCGCGTGCGCGTGCGTGTGCGTGTGCGTGTGCGTGTGCATGTGCGTGTGCATGTGCTTATAAGTATGCGTGTGTGTGTTCGTGTGTGTGTCCATGTGCGTGTGCATGTGCTTATAAGTGTGCATGTGCAGGTTCACGTGTGTGTCTCTTTGCGTGCACGTGTGCAAGTGCATGTACATGTGCGTGTGTGCGTGTGCAACTGCATCTGTGAGTGCGCGCGTGTGTGTGTAAGTGCGTGTGCATGTGTTCGAGTGCATGTTCGGGTGTACGTCCGTCCGTGTGTACATGTGCATGTGCGCATGCGCATTCACGTGTGTGTGCGAGTGTGTGTGTGCATGCACGTGCGTGTGCGTGTGTGTGTGGATGTGCGTGTGCATGTGCGTGTGTGTGCGTGTATGTGTGCGAGTGCATGTGTGAGTGCGTGTGCATGTGTGGGTGCGCGTGCGTGTGCGTGTTCATGTGTGTGTGTGTGTCTGCGAGTGCGTGTGCATGTGCATGTATGTGTGTGTGTGTGCGTGTGCGTATTCAAGTAGAGGTTCGCGTGCATGTGCGTGTGCGTGTGTGTTACTGTGCGTGTAGAGGTGTGCATGCATGTGCGTGTGTGTGTGCTTGTGTTCTTGCGTGTGTGTGTGCGTGTGCATGTCCATGCATCTGCGCGTATGTGTCCGTTTGCGTTTGGAGGTGCGCGTGCGTGTCTTTTTGCGTGTGCGTGTGTGTGTGCATGTGCGTGCATATGTACGCATGCGTGTGTGTGTGCGTGTGCGTGTGCGTGTGTGTGTGCGTGTGCATGTGTGTGTACGTGTGCGCGTGCGTGTCTTTTTGGGTGTGCACATGTGTGTGTGTGTGTGTGTGCGCGCGTGTGCGTGTGCGTGTGCGTGTGCGTATGCATGTTTTTGTGCGGGCGCGTGTGCGTGTCCGTATGCATGTGCAGGTTCACATGTGTGTATGTTTACGTGTGCGTGTGCAAGTGCATGTGCGCGTGTGCGTGTGAAAGTGTATGTGCGTGTGCGTGTGTGCATGTGCATGTGCGAGTGTGTGTGCGTGTTCGGGTGTGCATCCTTCCATGTGTATGTGTGCATGTGCGCATGTGCTTTCATGTATGTGTGCGAATGCGTGTGCACGTGCGTATTTGTGTGCGTATGTGTGTGCGTATGCGTGTGGATGTGCGTGTGCGTGTGCGTATGCATGTGCATGTGCATGTGTGTGTGCGTGTATGTGTGCAGGTGTAGGTGCGTGTGCATGTGCGTACGTGTGCAAGTTTGTGTGCGTGTGCGCATGCGTGTGCAAGTGCATGTGTGTGTGAGTGCATGTGTGAGTGCGGGTGCGTGTGCATGTGTGTGTGCGTGTGCGTGTGCGTGCTCGTGTGTGTGTGCGTATGTGTGTGCATGTGTGTGTGCATCTGTGTTTGCGTGCGCGTGCGTGTGCGTATGCATGTGTGTGTGCGTATGCGGGTGCGTGTGCATGTGTGTGTGCATCTGTGTTTGCGTGCGCGTGCGTGTGCGTATGCAGGTGTGTGTGCATGTGCAGGTGCGCATGCATGTGCAAGTGCGTGTGTGTACACGTGCATTTGTGTGTGTGTGTGTGTGCAAGTTCGTGTGCGTGTGCACGTGTATGTGTGTGTGTGTGTGCACATGCGTTTGCGTGTGCAGGTGCGTTTGCATGTGCTTGTGTGTGTGTGTGTGTGCGCGTGTGCATGCGCGTGTGCATGTGCATGTCTGTGTGTGTGCGTATGCATGTGCAGGTCTGTGTACAGGTGCGCATGTGTGTGCAACTTTGTGTGTGTGAATGTGCAGGTACATGTGTGCGTGTGTTTGTGCGTGTGCGGGTGCGTGTATGTGTGTGTGTGTAGGTGCGTGTGCATGTGCAGGTGTGTGCATGTGTGCGTGTGTATGTGCGTGTGCGAGTGCATGTGCGTGTGCGTGTGCAGATACGTGTGTGTGTGCATGTGCGTGTGCGTGTGCGTGTGCGTGTGCATCCATGTTCATGTGCGTGTGCGTGCGCATGCGTGTGCATCTGTGTGCATACATGTGTGTGTGCGTACGCGTGCGCGTGCGTGTGCGTGTGCGTCTGTGTGCGTGTGCAGGTGTGCGTGCGTTGGTGTGTGAGTGTGCGCAAGCATGTGTGTGATGACCGCTTCAACTACCACTTGAGAGCAAGAAACAAATTAGGAAAATTATGGAATAAATTTTTATTTTTATTTTTTTATAGGAAGAGTCTACAACCAAGTTGCAAGACACTAGTTTGAAACTAAATAGGTTCCAGAACAAATTTTGATTAACCAAACACAAGATTTCCATTTTTATCTTATAACAAGTTTACAAGGTTCCAATTTGGAGGTTACAAGTTTTACTAAGGTTCAAGGAGAAATTTATCGCCAGGCCTACTCTCTATCAAGCCCTAAACTTCAACTAGATTTTTCACACACTTAAGATTTATCAAAACTTTCCTAAACTAGGCTCATTGGATAGGAAATTTCCTCACCTTTCCAACCATATAAAGAAGTCCTCCTAACTCCTTGTAAAACTCAAGTTATGGCCGGGCGGAGTTTTAGGGGAAAATTTTCCCTTGGAGGTCTGCGGGGTTAGGGAGAAAATTGGGAAAATTTTCCCAAATGCCACGTGTCATCACGTGAGTGGTGCGGGTAAGCGGGTTACGGGGAAAAATTTGAAATTTTTCCCAAAACCAAAGTCTCAATTTTCCAAAGGGAAATTTTTCCTCCATGCCTCCGCACTTTCTCAAATGGCCACGTGGCGCTTTGTGATTGGCCACGGGCTAGTGGAGGGAATTTGTATTTTTTTCCCTTGGGGTTAAAAGGTTAAAAGAATTGCATGGACCCATGCACCCATGGTGACACGTGTCAACATCCTATTGGCTGCGGGGATGTGGGTTGGCGAAGGAAAAAGTGAAATTTTTCCAAAAGGGAAAAAAGTTATGTTTTCATTTCTAAATCCACGGGCCCTCCCTGCCACATGTCAACATGTGATTGGTGTGGGTCCGCGGGGTTGTGGGGAGAAAAGTGAAATTTTTCCCAAAGCAAAAAAAAGGTTAAGTTTTCCATTTTGATCCGTGCACCCCCTCCCACGTGTTAGAACGTGATTGGTTGGGGGCCACGGGGTTGTGGGGAAATTTGGGAAAAAATTTCACAAGGCAAAATTTTCAAAATTTTAAGTTTTTATTAAGGGCCCACCCCTCCAAGGTGCCATGTGGTGAATTCTGATAGGATGAGAGGGTGGCGGGGCCGCGGAACTTTTTAGGAATTTTTTCCAAAGTTCAAAATTTAAATTTTTCTAAGGTCGAATTATTTCATTTTTGGTTTGGGATGGCCATTTTGAAGTAAAACTTCAAATGGCCATAACTTTTGATAGGAAGCTCCATTTTAGGAAAACAAGGAATTTTCGGAAAGATCTCGGAGTCCTCTTTGCACAGCAATCATAAATTTTAAAATTTTGTAAAGTTTTGAGGGTCAATTTTAAGAAATCGATCTGCAGGGTTTATAATTTTAAAACTGGCAATTTTTCCTACTTGTAAGATTTGTTCAATTTTGATATTTCTTCTTTTCAACATGTAAATTGAACATGGAGGAATGATATTGGGTAGGTTTTAGATTATTTTTAAGGTTCTATTTATGGATTGAGTTGCAACTGATATATTTTACATCCTTTGACGGGAAAGTGGTCCATTGCAAGTTCAAAAATTGATTTTGTGAAGTTCTAAAATGTCTTTCTCTGGTGTTGAGGTAAAATTGAATTCTTTATAACTTATTGCATCTAAATTGCATTGTTTCAATACTTAATTTAAGTTACAAATCTGAACTGCACATTTATTAGATAAAATTCTAATTGCCAGATTTAGAAAAGAAAAGGAACAGAGTTCATTTATTAACAACTTTAATGATTTATTTGCCACTTCCAAAACACGATAAACTTATCAAATCTTGTCTAAACAATTAATTTATCCATCTTCTCATTCAGAAAATAAGGAAATGTTTGGTATTTCAAATTTTAATAATTACAAGGAACAAAATGTTGTATTTCTCTCCCATACGCATCTTCTTTTCACACAGAGATAACATTTCAAAACAGTAACTCCAATTTAATGCAAAATTACAATTAAATCTAAATCCAACACTGCAATTGGGGAAGGGATATATTTATTTCATTGATTTTCAACATTACATCAACAGATCATTTCTTCATTCAAATTTCAATGTTAAATCTACAACTGTGTGACAGTCTTTTCCAATACAGAGAATAGAATATTTCATCTTTACATTTCAATTAAATTTCAGACTTCCATTTACCATACAAAGCTTCACATTACAAAATTATACAACTCATCCATGTGATGTGGGAAGGGATTACAAGATTTTTCTCAAAAAGGATGACTGTCAAACTGTATTCTTCTTTCTCCAAATAGCAGCTTGCTGATTTATTCTTCTCTCATCTTTTGAATCACAACAAGGAAGGGGGAAAGGCAACACTCTCCACCTAACCAGAACATCCAATGGGAAAAGAGAAGCCATATTTCCCCATTGGCCCTTGAGCCCCAACCATATTGGAATGGAACATGATAAAACAAACACATGGCAACATATATTCTTTTCACATATAACATACATTCACATGCACAAGGAAATGTGCACAAACAAAAAGATGTAGTTCTCAAATACAACAACAATTTCAATCAAAACAAAGGCTCCTTCTCCAAGCAAGCAAGCCAATCAAGAGTAAGAACTATGGAGGTCTCCTTATGCCTCCCATGTTGAATGTTGGGCATCCACCTAAAACAAACCACCAAGAAACATAACCATCCCATAAACCTTATCCCTCCTCAACCCCTCCTTATCCCTTATACCTCCCCCAAAGTAAGAAATGCATGCATATTCTTTTCCTAGGTGGATCCCAAACCAACAATCCCTCCTCAAGACAAGTGCCAATGGAAAATCCCTTATCCCTCCTCTAATTAACCTCATAGTCTTCTCTCCACACCATGCCCTAAGCATTGTACCCATCCCTTTGAAAATTGCAAACAAAAACACATTCAAAAATTCATGCTAAAAGAGGGAAAAACAACAATTTTAAAAGAGTGGGAGCCTACCTCTCCATAATGGAGACTTGTTGCCAAAATAGCAGGTTTCTTTGTTGAATAAAAACCAGCCCCAAATCAGTAAGAGGGAATGCATTCACAAGTAAATCCACTTCTTCCCCAAGCAAGCTCTGTTATCCAAAATGTGCCCCTGCTCATTTTTGTGGCTAACTCCTTGTGTTCTTACCTCTCTTGTGCCTCAGTCTCCATTTTTGATTTTTAGGCACTCAAATATTTTTAAAAATGGCACCATTGGATAGATCTCTCTCTCAGCTTTCTAGAAAGGTAAAGTTTTCCTCCTAACTCCTCATATTTTTCAAGTTATGGCTCGGTGGAGTTTTTGTGGGAAATTTTCCCTTAGGAGGCCCACGGCCAATAGGAAGCCGCCACATGGCACCTGGAGTGGTGGAGCGCAAGGAAAATTTGAAATTTTTTTCAAAGACCAAACGAGTAAAAAATTCAAACTTTTGCCTGCCGATCTGATTTTGGCCTGTTTTTGCCCTAAATTTTCAAATCGCCATAACTTTCGATCCAGAGCTTGGATTTTTGCGTTCTTTATATCAATGGAAAGCTGGTGAAATCATCTACATGATTCCAGGGTAAATTTTGCATTTTGGTTGAGTTTGAAGAGATAAAATCAAGAAACGCCTCTGGCTCATGGTAATGGCCAGAAATGACATTTCAACAATTAGTTTTAATCAAAATGGGTTGTATTCTTCTTTAGCATGGCCAAAAATGTCAGGGAATGGGTCTGTAAGGATGACCATGCTGTTTTAATGCATCTTCATTCAATGGGGAATGGCTTCCACATTTTTTACACATTTTCTCTCTCCTGGGCTCGACCCATGCATTGTAAAAGCCAGATTTGGCTCATTTTTTGAGGTTGAACATTTTTTTTGGATAACAAGCTTCTTCTTTCACCTCCAACAAGTGATTTCTGCAAGTATCAAACCTTCTTCATGATTTTAACAGGTTTCTGCCTCTTTGATGTTGCAAATGCAAGGATTTTGACAGTGAAAAATGACAGTGCAGACTCTGTGATCAATTTTCAGTCCTTTGTTTGTATTGTCTTGCTTCATTTCAGACCTCTAATTGCATCTTATCAGCCTGTGTATGATGTTTCATGTTGCATTTTATGAAATTGTGTCAATTTGCATGAACAAGAAGTGTTCACCACTCCTTTGGTGTATCACCTATTAGTTTAGTTTCAATTTTTGCACTTTCTATCTCTGTCTCCTTAGAATTTAGAGTAGGATTAGGATTCAAACCTCTGTAATTGTGTAAATAACAGATCTGATCAGAGGAGTTTGAGGAACCAGCCTCTAATCTAGAGATTCCTCTCTCATTTTACAAGTCCCACACTTGGAGAGAGGTTTCAATGTTGTGCAATCACACTAGATGCCTGAAACATCAACTTAGAAACCTGATTTGCATCCAGGGGTGCTACTGATTTGCCACAACAGTTTTAGCACACCCGGTGGGACCTTAGAGGTCTCATTTTCATTGTAGCAAAGTTGATGTGTATCTGTTGTAATTTTCTTGCTTAAAAGAGCTATAAATTGCACATCTGACGACTCCAAGGGGAAGAATCAGCTGGTTTTGGCAGTGCAGACCTGAAAAACTCATGAGAAGAATCAACACAAGGTCAAGAGCTAGAGAGGAAGAGGTGCTGTTTGAATATCTACAGTTATCTCCAAGAATAAGGCAAAGTGGGAGGAGAATCCAAAGGTTTCCATCTCCACCAAACAGAACTCTCTCAACTCCTCCACCTGGTAGTCCTTTCATTAAGTCAACAAGGGTTCTAAGACCAATTAGAATGACACAAAACAACCCCTATGTCAATTTCACTGGCAACAACCCACTTGCTCTCAATGCACAAAATCTAATCCTAGTTACAGCATTGAAGAACATTCCATACTTCATTGGAGAAAATCAGACCTCACCTAGTGATCATGTTAAGGATATTGCTAACATTTGTGTAATTCATGAAATCAATGAGATGCAAGTTGTTGTCAAATTGCTGGCATCTTCATTCAAGGGGAAGGCTTTGCAATGGTTCAGGAGTCTTGCCTCATGTTCTATTCAAAATTGGAATCAGCTATGTATAGCCCTCCATGAGCAGTTTGGGGAAAAGGGAGGTAACTTGTCCCTTTTGGAGCAGCTGACAACTATCAAAAGAGCTCCCAATGAGTAGCTGACTGATTTTAATTTCAGATTTCAAAGGATTTGGGAGAGAATTCTAGTGGCAGTAAGGCCAACAACATAAGGTGCTTTTCTTTATTACCTTAAAGCTTTAAATTTTGATATTTCTATGTTAATTCAGTCTATGGGAGGCAAAACTATCCCCATTGCTTATAACATTGCCATTAGAGCTGAAAATTATTTGATTCAAGCTGGCAAGCTGGCTCCTAGACCTCCAATGCCATTATTTCCAAGTTTAGAGAGCCCAAGTACTAGCCAAGTGCCTAATTTAGCTTATATCTCCCACTCCTAGAAATCAGAATTCAAGTGAAGCTTCTGCTTCATCTTCTAGTGCCCTCAAATGAACTTTAAGAAGTCATGAAGCAATTGCAAAATCTAGGTAATGAGCTGGTTACACTCAAAAGGTAGCAAGCTCAAGGTTTTAGACCTTCCTTCCAGCCTCAAGCTCAACCTAACAGGCAGCCATATCAACCTCATAGACCACCCAATCCAGCTGCAAATCTAAATCAAGCAATGCCTCCTGCCAACAGACCATTTCAGCCCTATAATCCCAATGCTACATCTGCATCTAAAGCATTAGTGCCAGTACAAAACAATATAGCTCAAGAGTATGATTGGTGTTTTCCATGCAATGAACCTCATAACCAGTCCATGTGCTTCAATGGTGCCTTGAATCAAGCATTAATGGTGACAACTACTGGTGTGGAGGGTGAGGACAGTCAAGGAAACAACCAACAATAGGAAACATTCCAGCAACAATCAGCTCCAAATGACACCACACTTGTGAACTGGCAGGCAGAGGATTTTTGTGGCATAAATCAAACAGTCTCTCAAGGTGTTACAACCAACACAAGGTCAAAAAGAAGGAATTTGGGTGAAGAAAAACCATTAGCTCCAACCAATCCACAACCTTTTATGGCTCCACAAATGGTTGGCAAACAAAATCCAGTTGTAAATGCACAAGGGCAGCCAAGAACAGCTCCTAGACCAACCCAAATACTAGTTGTTGCTGCCCACATGCAAGGGATGAATATGCAAACCAAGGGATAGCAAAGAGATCCTTCATCACCATTTAGTATCATTGATCAGATGAAGAAGGACAAATGTAAATATATCAATGTGGGAATACCTATCTATCCTAGGCCAGAGAGATTTGTTACAAGCTGCCATGAAGGACTGGCCAACTTCGAATCAGCAAGTCCAAATGCAAGAGAAGGTGCTCACAAATGCTGCCTAGCTTGAAGGGAATCATGGAGGACAACAAGGTAAAATGTTGAAGCCCCCTCCTTTTTATGTCTCATTAATCATTGGAAACCAATTGGTGCACAATTGCATGATTGATTCCGGGGCAAGTAGCTCAGTGATGCCCAAGCAAATAGCTGATCAGCTAGGAATTCAATATGAAACCATATCCAAAGGGGTAGTGTAGTTGGATGGGATAGTAGTAACAATAGTTGGGGTGATTAGAAACTTGAGTCTTACCTTGCATGCATGTCCAAATGTTATTATTTTACAAGATGTATCAGTTATAAACCTTCCACCAATCTTTGCCCTATGTTTGTCAAGAGATTTCACAGCCAAGATTGGAGGATATTTGTCTACTGATTGGTCACACATGCTGTTCAGAATGAGGTATGGAACAAAAGGTACAATTAGGTCTGAACCTATTGCAAACTTCCACATTGAGCCCTACACTCCAGTCAGATCAATGCCAACTGTTCGGCATTTGATCAAGAAGATCACCCAAGCACTGATGAAGCTGACACCAAGGTTGGAAGCATCCCAGATTTGACTTTTGATGAATGGGCAAGCAAGGTGCATATTTTTGATCCTTATCAAGAAATAGAAGAATTTGAGCTGGGAGTCTATTGCATACATGAAGAAAATCAGCCTATTCCTAACACCACCAAGGTAAACCACAAAGATGACAATGAGGTATGGCAGTTGTTTTTTGATGGATCAAGGAGTAGACAAGGTGCAGGAGGGGGATCCATGCTAGTTTCCACCTCAAGGAGTTAAGTATTATTCAACTTTTAGATTTCAGTTTGCATGCTCTAATAACACTGCTGAATATGAAGCCTTGGTGCAAGGACTGCATTGGGCAATCAAGAGAGGAATAAAGAACTTGCAAGTCTTTGGTGATAGTGAGTTGATTGTCAACCAAGTCAAGGGGAAACATGCTATCAAGAATGATCTACTCAAGTGCTACAAGAATAGGGTGTGGGACCTCATTGAAGATTTTGAGGTTTTTAGCATAAAATCCATTCCTAGAAAAGAAAACCAAGCCGCTGACAGGCTTGCAGTAGCTGGGGCAGCCTTTGATATTGTGGAAAGCATTCAAAAGGACAAGGTATAACCAAACCTCCATGTGATTGTGAGGCCTTCAGTGCTAGATAAAAATTTAAGTTGGCAAGCGTTTGAGAATGACCAACAAATCATCCATTTCTTACAAGAAGAAGCTATGTTCTCAGCTAAAAATTAGGAAAAATTGGAACATCAGTATGGTGACCAAGTGCTATAGCTGAGAACTAACAAGCTGCCCAAGGGACTTATCACTTTGGAGTCCATTTTCAATCCCAATGATCAGTTTAGGAAAGAGAAAGCAAACATTCAGGTCAAGAGAGAAGATTCAGTATCCATCTTGGTGGAAGAGAACAAACCATTGCAAATTGGAAAGATGACAACTGAATAAGAAAGGTATGAGTTCATACAATTGTGTCAAGAGTTCCCTGATGTGTTTTCTTGGAGCTATGAAGATTTGAAAGGTTTCAATCTCAAGTTAGCTCAGCAAACCATTGAGTTGGATCCAAATACTAAGCCCATCAGGCAGAAACAAAGGCCAGTCAATCCACACATGGAACCTCTCATGAGGAAGGAATTGAACAAGTTGATTGAGTCAAGAATCATATTCCCAATCAAGCATTCTAGTTGGGTTGCCAACTTAGTTCCAGTCAGAAAGAAGAGTGGAGAGATCAGATTGTGTGTTTTTCAGAGATTTGAATAGAGCATCTCTCAAGGACCATTACCCACTTCCTTCTATGGAGAATATTTTACAAGTTGTTGCTGGCTCTGAAAGGTTTTCATTGCTTGATGGCTACTCAGGGTACAATCAGATTATGGTGAAGGAAGAAGATCAGTTCATGACAACATTCACAACCAAATGGGGAACTTATGCATACAGGAAAATGCTATTTGGGTTGTCCAACGCTGGAGCTACCTTCCAAAGAGCAATGGACATGGCATTCAAAGGTTTGATTAACAACATGGTGCTGATATATCTTGATGATATCACTATTTTTTCAAAGAATGCAGCAGACCACCTCTCTCATTTGAGACAAGTCTTCCAAAGGTGCAGGAGATTTGGAGTGTCTTTGAATCCTCAGAAGTGTATCTTCCTAGCACATGAAGGAAATCTCCTTGGCCATATTGTCTCCAAATAAGGATTAGTAATTGATCCAAAGAGAGTTGAAGCCATAAGAGCACTACCATTGCTAAGCCACAAGAAGGCACTTCAGAGTTTCTTGGGGAGAATAAAATTTTGTTCGGAGGTTTGTCCCAGATTTTGCAGCCCTTGTCAAACCTATCACCAAGATGTTGAAGAAAAACATGGCTTTCAAATGGATAGTAGAAGGCAAGGAGAGTTTTGAAGTAATCAAAGAAGCCATCTCTCAAGCACCAACTCTCATCAACCCGGACTTCTCCAAGGATTTCATCCTCTATGCATTTGGGGGTAATGATACCATTTCTACCATTTTGGTACAGCAGAACAAGGACAATGATGAGTAGCCAATTGCTTTCTTCAGCCAAAGCCTAGATGACTATTGTTATCCAAAATGTGCCCCTGCTCATTTTGGATGGCTAACTCCTTGTGTTCTTTCCTCTCTTGTGCCTCAGTCTCCATTTCTTGATTTTCAAGCACACAAATCTTTCTGGAAATGGCATCATTAGATAGAGCTCTCTCTCAACTTTCCAGAAAGGTAAAGTTTTCCTCCTAACTCCTCATATTTTTAAGTTATGGCTCGGCGGAGGTTTTGTGGGAAATTTTCCCTTTGGAAGCCGCAGCCAATAGGAAGCTGCCACGTGTCCCAGGAGGTGGCGGAGAAGAGAGAAAAACTTAGAATATTTTTCAAGTTTTGGTCAAAATTTCCAAAGTAAAAAATTGGCCCGCAGTGAATAGGGTTACGCCACGTGTCTTCACCAATCTAGGCGGCAGAGGTAGAAATGCAAATTTTGCTAAGTGTTTGGCAAAAAATTCAAAGGGAAAGATTGGGGTAGAGGGCCCGTGCCCAATGAAAATAGGACATGTGTCCTATGGTCCTAGGGAAGTTCGAAGCTCGGGGAAGATTTTCAAAATTTGGCTAAGTTTCACCAAAAATTCCAGAGGGCGAGTTTAGGCCAGCTGCCCCCGTCAACAAATGAAATGCTGCCACGTGTCCAGCTCGGGGGCCTGACGGAGTTTTTTGGAAAAAATTTCCAAAGGCAAAAAGCAAAGAGAAAGTGGTCAAGAAGGGCCTACATCCAATCAAATCGTGCCATGTGGCACTTGGTTGGTGGGGTGTGGGGATTTTTTGAAAATTTTTCCAAAATGTAAAAAGAGGTAAAATTCAAAAAAAATTCCCGCCGATCCGTTTTGGGCCTGTTTTTTCCCTAAATCTTCAAACGGCCATAACTTTCGATCTAGAGCTCAGATTTTCACGTTCTTTATATCAATGGAAAGATGGTAAATTTATCTACATGATTCTGGGGTAAATTTTACATTTTGTTTAATTTTGGAGGGTTAAAATCAAAAAATATTCTGGTATGCGCTCATGGACAGAACTGACATTTCAATAACCAATTTTAATGCAAAATGGGTCGCATTCTTCTCCAGCATGGTCAAAAATGTCAGTGCATGGGTTTATAAGGACCTCCATGTTGTTTTTAATGTATTTTGGTCAATGGGGAATGGATCCCACATTTTTTCACATTTTCTCTCTCCTGAGTTCGACCCATGCACTGTAAAAGTCAGATTTGGCTCATTTTTCAAAGGATGAACACCTTTTTGCATAGCAAGCTTCTATTTTCACCTTCAACAAGTGATTTTGGAAGTATCAGAACTTCTAGGGATTGTAACAATTTTCTACCTCTTTGGTGTTGGAATGCAAGGATTTTGATGTTGAAAATCATAATACAGGCTCTATGAATGCTTTCAGTCCTTTGTATGTGTTGTTTGTTTCATTTCAAACCTTTGATTACAGCTTATCAACCTGTGCATGATGTTTTATGTTGTAATTTCTGATTTGTGTCTATTTTCATAATCAAAAATGTTCACCACTCCTTTGGTGTATCACCCTTATTAGTTTAGTTTCAATTTTTGCATCTCTTATCCCTGTCTCCTTGCAATCTAGGATAAAATTAGGATCTGAACCTCTGCAGTTGTGCAAATATAGATCTAATCAGAGGAGTTTGAGGAACCAGCCTCTAATTTGGAGATTCCTCTCTCATCTTGCAAGTCTCACACTTGGAGAGAGGTTTCAATGTTGTGCAATCACACTGGATGCCCTAAACATCAACTTAGAACCTTGATTTGCATCCAGGGGTGCTTCTGATTTGCAACAACAGTTTTGGCATGCCCGGTGGGACCTTAGAGGTCTCATTTTCATTGCAGCAAAGTTGATGTGCATCTGCTGCAATTTTCTTACTTAAAAGAGCTATAAGTTGCACATCTGGCCACTCCAAGGAAGAATAATCAATTGGTTTTACCAGTGTAGACCTGAAAATTCATGAGAAGAATCACTACAAGGTCAAGAGCTGGAGAAGAAGAGGCATTGTTTGAATATCTGTATTATCTCCAAGAGTAAGGTAAAGTGGGAGGAGAATCCAAAGGTCTGCATCTCCACCAAATAGAACTCTCTCAACTCCTCTACCTAGTAGGCCTTTCATTCAGTCAACAAGGGTTTTGTTATCCAAATGTGCCCCCTGCTCATTTTGTGGCTAACTCCCTTTCATTCTTTCCTTCTATTGTGCCTCAGTCATAAATTTTTACTTTTTAGGCACTCAAAACCTTCTGGAAATGGCACCATTGGATAGAGATCTTTCTCAACTTTCCAGAAAGGTAAATTTTTCCTCCTAACTCCACGTATTTTTCAAGTTATGGCTCAGCGAAGTTTTGGTGAGAAATTTTTCCCTAGAAGGCCCGCAGCCAATCAGGAGCTGCCACATGTCCAAGGGCGAAAAAACACCAAGTGAACCGAAGGAAAAAATGGTCAGGAAGGGCCCGCGCCCAATCAAAATGTGCCATGTGGCACCTGGAGTGGCGGAGTGTGGGGAAAATTTGAAAAATGTTCCAAAGACCAAACAGGTAAAAATTCAAACTTTTTTCCCACCGATCCGATTTTGGCCTGTTTTTGCCCTAAAACTTCAAATCGCCATATCTTTCGATCCAGAGCTTGGATTTTCATGTTCTTTATATCAATGGGAATCTGGTGAAATTCTCTACAAGATTCCATGGACAATTTTGAATTTTGGTTCATTTTGAAGGGAGAAAATCTAAAAAAAATTCTGATACGTGCCCATGGATAGAACTGACATTTCAACAACCAATTTTAATGCAAAATGGGTCGCATTCTTCTCCAGCATGGTCAAAAATGTTAGGGCATGGGTTTTTAAGGACCTCCATGCTATTTTTAATGCATTTTGGTCAATGGGGAGTGTCACCCACTATTTTTCACATTTTCTCTCTCTCCTGAGCTCGACCCATGCACTGTAAAACCCAGATTTGGCTCATTTTTCAAAGGAGGAACACCTTTTTGCACAGCAAGCTTCTGTTTTCACCTTCAACAAGTGATTTTGGAAGTATCAAACCTTCCAGGGATTGTAATAAGTTTTTCTACCTCTTTGGTGCTGGAATACAAGGATTTTGATGTTGAAAATCACAATGCAGGCTCTGTGAATGCTTTCAGTCCTTTGTATGTGTTGTTTGCTTCATTTCAAACTCTTGATTACAGCTTATCAACCTATGCATGATGTTTTATGTTGTAATTTCTGATTTTTGTGAATTTTCATGAACAAGAAGTGCTCACTACTCCTTTGGTGTATCACCCTTATCAGTTTAGTTTCAATTTTTGCATTTCTTATCCATGTCTCCTTACAAATTAGGATAAAATTAGGATCTGAACCTCTATAGTTGTGCAAATAATAGATCTAATCAGAGGAGTTTGAAGAACCATCCTCTAATCTGGAGATTCCTCTCTCATTTTTACAAGTCCCACACTTGGAGAGAGGTTTCAATGTTGTGCAATCACACTGGATTCCCTAAACATCAACTTAGAACCTTGATTTGCATCCAGGGATGCTGCTAATTTGCAACAATAGTTTTGGCATGCCCGGTGGGACCTTAGAGGTCTTCCACTTCATCTTTTACAGGCTGGTGTATTCTTGTAAAGATTTCAGTCTTTGGAGGCACTTGCAAACACATCTGGTGACTCCATCTGATCAGCAACCCATTTCTGAAGTTATAGACCTGTTTTTCATCCATTTCCATCCATTATTCTTTCCATCTCTTTCATTCTTTTCCATTCCATGAAGTTGTGCAATCATGACTTCATTTCGATCATGGAACTCACATTTACAATAGCAGTAATGTTTCCCACCTCCAACATGTTTTTTAAATCCTCCAAATCAGCATTTTGAACAAATTCAAAATTAGTTTGGCTATGGAGCTTTCCAAGAGCGAGGGTGTGCATACAATGAAGACAATCAGATGCAAGATGATGTTCTGTTGGAGAAAATCAAAAAGATGGAGGTAAACATGGTGTAATCCAGGGCTCAAGCACAAATGAAAGCATTTGGAATCGGTTGTGGAGCACCCTGTCCATGGGTGGGACCTTTCCTAAGGCATTACAGCCCTCAAGAGAAGCTTGACTTCATGATTGCAACGCTGCCATTTCTTGCAAAGTGGATTAAAGTAATAGAGGTGTATGAGAGGAGTATTCAGCAACCTTGTCAACGGGTAAGCACACCATCTCATGCCTTTTCTTTTCCTCTTTATCTCAGCAGTGTCAATTTTTAAACTCTCCATCTGTTGTCCCAAGTGTTGAATCTATTTCTCCACCCCTAGTCTTCCACCTCATCTCAATTATTCTATCCTTTTCCCTTCCAAACAGTCATCCCCTCCACAAGAGCTAAATGAAACACCCTCTCCTCCAAAGAAACAAGATGTTTAACCTCCTCCACCACCACAAAAAATTACAAAAAACAGTCATGAAGGACAGCAAAAAGAGAAGCCAAACAAGGATGAAGAAATTCAAATTTTGAAGAGTTGGGCTCTTAAATTTGGGATGAAGAAGATCCCTTTACTAATGAAACCTTCAGAAGAGGTTGGAGTTAAAGAATAAATGGTGGTCAGGACTGATTTTGTTGCAGCAGAAGAAGAGCAAAAAGGAGTTGTAGATCAACAATCAATTTGTTCAGAATATAGTGTCCATGTTGGCACCCTATTTGAAGGAAATGCTAATCCAATTCAAATTGCAAAAATCAGTCGTGAGGGACAGAAAGAGGAAGGAGAATTTGCTCCAAATCCAAAAGAAGAGGAGCACATTCCAGTTGTGGGGGAGAAAAGTGCAGATCCAAAGGCTTTGAGCACAAAGCAGGTTATAGAAGAACCTTCAGTTCTTCTCTCTACTTCATCTCTCCCAAGTTCTAGTACTGAAGAAGAGTTTGATCCCTCAAACTGAATGCTGGAAGATGAAAGAAACCATGGTGATCAAGTTGTAGATCAAGAGAATGCCATGGGAGAGGTTGAACATTTACAGCAGGACAGCAATGAGGTAGTTTACCTGTCTGATTTGGAGGAATTTTTTGATGAAGAAGAACCGGTTGAGTTTCCACCATTCTCTCTTTCATCATCCATCTTCCAAACACAAGAGCGTACTGTCATGGAGGAGAGTATTCATTTGCAGCAGCCTGCATCTTATAGAAGCTCTTTGGAACCAAGATTGAAAGATTTTAATCTTTCATGTCCTTCATTGGAGGAAGAGAAAGGGCAGAAGGGTTCTACCATTGCTTCCACAGCATCCATTCAGGGTCTACAAGAGAACTCCATTCTTGGAATTGAAAATCAGAATTATGGGCATACTCAATGGATTAGACCTTGCCCAACTAGGTATTTGGCTTCATTGGAGCCAAAGGAGAAGCCAAAACCAGTCATGCTTGCTTCTAAGCATGAGGATGAGCTGCAAAGTTCCAAGGATCAGCTGTCATACCTCTCTAATCTAAATGCAGAGCAACTAAAAGAGGTATTGGATTTATTTTCAGTTGACACCTTGCTAATTTGGGTAGAAGACCAGCTTCTTGTTGATTTTCTACTCATCCAATCAGCCATACTCAGCTCCAAATAATTTGCATGGCTTCCAATTTTGAAGAAAGGAAGCTATTTTGCACAACCAGTTGCAGGGTTCGTTTAGCTCACCTTTGCTTCCATTTAGAGTAGAGTAGGTAGGTTTGCTTTCAGTAGAAGAAGTGCTTGTGCACACTCTACATGTTCCATTTGGATCATGTATGATTTTTAGTTTGTACATAGTTTTTGTGCTACTAGTTTCACTCTTGCACAGTTTGTTTTGATGCCATTTTGGTGGGAACAACTCCATGTCCAGTGGGATTCAAGCGGTTCACAGGGAAGTTTTCAAAGTTCATATCAGTTTTCAGGCTACTACTCATGACTCCATGCCCAATGGATTGCTTCAGGCTACTGATCGTACATCCAGTAGGTAGATGACCCCTTTGAGTCGCCAAAATTGTTATCCAAATGTGCCCCCTGCTCATTTTGTGGCTAACTCCCTTTCATTCTTTGCTTCTATTGTGCCTTAGTCATAAATTTTCACTTTTTAGGCACTCAAAACCTTCTGGAAATAGAACCATTGGATAGAGATCTTTCTCATATTTCCAAAAAGGTAAATTTTTCCTCCTAACTCAACGTATTTTTCAAGTTATGGCTCAGCGGAGTTTTGGTGGGAAATTTTTCCCTAGAAGGCCCGCAGCCAATCAGGAGCTGCTACGTGTCCAAGGGCGAAAAAACACCAAGCGATCCGAAGGAAAAAATGGTCAGGAAGGGCCCACGCCCAATCAAAATGTGCCATGTGGCACCTGGAGTGGTGGAGCATGGGGAAAATTTGAAAAATGTTCCAAAGACCAAATGGGTAAAAAATCAAACTTTTTGCCCGCCGATCTGATTTTGGCCTGTTTTTGCCCTAAAACTTCAAATCGCCATATCTTTCGATCCAAAGCTCAGATTTTCACGTTCTTTATATCAATGGAAATCTAGTAAAATTCTCTATAAGATTCCATGGTCAATTTTGAATTTTGGTTTAGATTAAAGAGAGAAAATAAAAAAATTCTTCAGGTACGCGCCCATGGACAGAATTGACGTTTCAACAACCAATTTTTATGCAAAATGGGTCACGTTCTTCTCCAGCATGGTCAAAAATGTTAGGGCATGGGATTGTAAGGACCTCCATGTTGTTTTTAATACATTTTGGTCAATGGGGAATGGCTCCCATGTTTTTTCATGTTTTCTCTCTCCTGGGCTCGACCCATGCACTGTAAAAGCCAGATTTGGCTCATTTTTCAAAGGAGGAACACCTTTTTGCATAACAAGCTTCTGTTTTCACCTTCAACAAGTGATTTTGGAAGTATCAGACCTTCCAAGGATTGTAACAGGTTTTTCTGCCTCTTTGGTGTTGGAATACAAGGATTTTGATGTTGAAAATCACAATGCAGGCTCTGTGAATGCTTTTAGTCCTTTGTATGTGTTGTTTGCTTCATTTCAAACTCTTGATTACAGCTTATCAACCTGTGCATGATGTTTTATGTTGTAATTTATGATTTGTGTCAATTTACATGAACAAGAAGTGATCACCACTCCTTTGGTGTATCACTCTTATCAGTTTAGTTTCAATTTTTACATTTATTATCCCTGTCCCCTGCTCATTTTGTGGCTAACTCCCTTTCATTCTTTCCTTCTATTGTGCCTTAGTCATAAATTTTCACTTTTTAGGCACTCAAAACCTTCTGGAAATAGAACCATTGGATAGAGCTCTTTCTCATATTTCCAAAAAGGTAAATTTTTCCTCCTAACTCAACGTATTTTTCAAGTTATGGCTCAGCGGAGTTTTGGTGGGAAATTTTTCCCTAGAAGGCCCGCAGCCAATCAGGAGCTGCTACGTGTCCAAGGGCGAAAAAACACCAAGCGATCCGAAGGAAAAAATGGTCAGGAAGGGCCCACGCCCAATCAAAATGTGCCATGTGGCACCTGGAGTGGTGGAGCATGGGGAAAATTTGAAAAATGTTCCAAAGACCAAATGGGTAAAAAATCAAACTTTTTGCCCGTCGATCCGATTTTGGCCTGTTTTTGCCCTAAAACTTCAAATCGCCATATCTTTCGATCCAAAGCTCAGATTTTCACGTTCTTTATATCAATGGAAATCTAGTAAAATTCTCTATAAGATTCCATGGTCAATTTTGAATTTTGGTTTAGATTAAAGAGAGAAAATAAAAAAATTCTTCAGGTACGCGCCCATGGACAGAATTGACGTTTCAACAACCAATTTTTATGCAAAATGGGTCACGTTCTTCTCCAGCATGGTCAAAAATGTCAGGGCATGGGATTGTAAGGACCTCCATGTTGTTTTTAATGCATTTTGGTCAATGGGGAATGGCTCCCATGTTTTTTCATGTTTTCTCTCTCCTGGGCTGCGACCCATGCACTGTAAAAGCCAGATTTGGCTCATTTTTCAAAGGAGGAACACCTTTTTGCATAGCAAGCTTCTGTTTTCACCTTCAACAAGTGATTTTGGAAGTATCAGACCTTCCAAGGATTGTAACAGGTTTTTCTGCCTCTTTGGTGTTGGAATACAAGGATTTTGATGTTGAAAATCACAATGCAGGCTCTGTGAATGCTTTTAGTCCTTTGTATGTGTTGTTTGCTTCATTTCAAACTCTTGATTACAGCTTATCAACCTGTGCATGATGTTTTATGTTGTAATTTATGATTTGTGTCAATTTACATGAACAAGAAGTGATCACCACTCCTTTGGTGTATCACTCTTATCAGTTTAGTTTCAATTTTTACATTTATTATCCCTGTCTCCTTGCAAATTAGGATAAAATTAGGATCTGAACCTCTGCAGTTGTGCAAATAATATATCTAATCAGAGGAGTTTGAGGAATCAGCCTCTAATCTAGAGATTCCTCAGATCATTTTTACAAGTCCCACACTTGGAGAGAGGTTTCAATGGGATGTGTGCAATCTACACCCTGGATGCAATCTACAAACTGAACATCAACTTAGAACCTTGATTTGCATCCAGAGGTGCTGCTGATTTGCAACAATAGCAACTTCATTTACATTTCTTTTCCAAAACAGAAGACAATTATGAATCTCCTTTACATTTCTCAATTCAAATTCAATCTTCCATCTACAATACAATAACTTCACATTACAATTACTATGAAAAACATCCACTCGAAATGGGAAGGGATTACAATGAACTTGCTCAAAGAAATAGGACTGTCAAAATTGTATATCTTCTTGCGGGGTGAAATGGGAAAATTTTCCCAAGGCAAAATTTTCAAAGGGATAAGTTTAAAACTGGGTCTGCCCCTCATAGGGTGCCATGTGGTAGGCTTCGATTGGTTGTGGGATTACAGGGGCTGTGGACCTTTTAGGGATATATTTCCAAAATCAAAATTTAAATTTTTCTATAGTTAGATTAAATCTTATTATTATTAAATTATTGAATGCCATCAAATGGCCATAACTTGAGCTGGAAAGCAAATGGCCATAACTTGAGCTAGAAAGCTCGATTTTAGAAAAACGAGGACTTTTCGGAAATCCCTCATTTTCCTCTTTGCATATTAATCATCAATTTTTGAAATTGATAAAATTTGAGAGGTAAATTTAATGAAAACAATCTACAGGGTTCTAATTAGTGAACTGACAGTTTTCAAATTCTCAATTTGGCTAAATTGGATCTCCTCCTTCGCTCAACATGTCAAACAGACATAGAAGATTAGTCTAGGGAGGGTTTAGAGTGTTTTAGGGAAGTTAATTTGTTCAATTAATTTCAAATTTTATTTCTCTGAGAATAGATAGAAAAATGACTATGCAAGTTCCAAATTGGATTTTTATAAGGTTGGAAAGTTCTTTCTTAAATGTTAAGGTAAATTTGAGTTCCTTATGAATTATCAAGTCTGAATTTTAATGTTTCTTATCTTATTGTTTGGTATAAGTTTGAACTGCTTGTTTTTATTAAAATGTGAATTGTCAGAATGAAGTTTATAGCAGTGAATTGTTTCTTTTAAATTGGTTTATCAATTTTGTCTTTTGAATGTGCATATGTTTCCTAAACTTATTCAAATACATTTAATTAAATTCCATCAACCATTCAATAAAAATTTTGTAAGCCTTATTTCTATATTCAAATCCTTCAAGAGAATAAAATATTGTCTTTTGTTTCATACGTATGCTTCTTTTCCAAACAACAATTTCCAATCTTTAACAACAATTTCAACTTCAATAATAATTCAAATCTAATACACAATACACTTTTGAGAAAGGAAATCAATCATTCATTGATTATCAAATACAATTTTACAACTTTCCTTTTTCATTTGATTTCCAAAATATAGTTTACAAGATACATAATACAATGCATGTAACTTCATTTACATTTCTTTTCCAAAACAGAATACAATTATGAATCTCCTTTGCATTTCTCAATTAAAATTCAATATTCCATCTACAATACAATAAATTCACATCACAATTACTATAAAAATCATCTACTTGAAATGGGAAGGGATTACAATGAACTTGCTCAAAGAAATAGGACTGTCAAAACTATATATCTTCTTGCTTCAAACAATAGCATGCTAGATTCTCCATCTTTTCATCTTTGATCACAACAAGGGGGAAATACAATACTCTCCACCCAACCAAGACATCGAATGAGAAGGGAGAAGCCATTCTTCCTCATTGGCCCCTGAGCCCCAACCATATTGAAAAAGAGAATGAAATTCAACTCATGGCAACAATGGTTTTCACAACAAACATATAGTATTCTTCACATACATACAACAATAAGAAATACAGTCCTAAGCAAAGACAACAGTTCACAACTACATTTGAAATTATTCACACAACACATAGGCTTAATCAAGCAAGCCAACAAGAGCAAGAACTATGGGGAACTACTTATGACTCCCTATTTAGAATTGGGCATCCACCTAAATCATACCACCAATAAACATATCAAATCCCATAAACCTTATATATCCCAACCCCTCCTTATGCCCCCCCAAAGTTTCTCCCTTATTCCCCCCAAGAGTAAGAAATGCAAGTAGTTTATTTTCCAAGGTGGATCCTAATCCAAAACTCCCTCCACAATAAAAACTAGTGCCATTGGCAATCCCTTATGCCCCCCATTGGAAATCCCCATAGCCTTCTCCTACACCATGTCTTAAGAAGTCTACCCAACTAGCCAAGAACACAAAAAACATTTAGCATTTAAAACATGCAAGCAAGAGAAGGAAAACATTTAAAAACAAGCTCAAGATGCTGCCTCTCCTTACTGAGTTTGTTCCAAGCTCACAAGCTTTCCAACTGACAAAGTGCAGTCCAAAACTAGTAATGTTCAAGCATGAAAAAGACTCCAAACTTCCTCTACAACAAGGTTCAAAAACAGAAAGAAAAATGAGCCCCCAAGAGGAATGAACAAAGTTTCAACGACCATAAACAAGCACGGAGTTTCACTTTTAAAGGAGAGGGAAGAGAAGGGGATGATGTGGATCCATGTGGGATGCCACATCATTCTTCCTCAACCCCAAGAGGAAATCAACATCACACACCAAATCACAATAAATAAAATGACAATATGACTTACACACTCCAAAATGACCCATACTCTAAAAAAATTGAATTAAAAATATGTAAGAGAAGTGCAATTAAAACTTACAAATTGTCATTCCAAAATGAAATTAAAAAGCCTAAATTTAACCTCCAAACCATAGGCATGGTTGGTGGATCATTTTAAGAGGTGTGGGACAAGTTTAACTTGTCCCATAAGCCTCCAAATTTGGCCTCCAAGGACAAATTCGAATTCCTAAGGAGATGAAGTGTCTAACCTTCCAAAATCTTTCTTACATAACTCTTACATATTTCTTACACCTTCTTACACATTTCTTACACACTCTTCTAACATTAATATTTAAAATCAACAACTTCATTAATTACATCCCATATCCCAATTAAATTTTATTAAAGTTTAACTATATGATCTCTCATATTAATCTACCACATTTGAATTAATTACAAGAAGGAAAACATTACTAATAAAATACATACAACAATAAATAAAAAGGAACACATTAATAAAATACATATCCCATGGTCACATATAATGGAAATCCCCCCATGGGAATCCCTAACAAACACACACACACACACACAACATAGTTACCATGGTGACCTTGTTGAATTCACCCAAAATTCTAATATAGTTAGTCTCCAATCCCCCGACATTGTTGTGATTTTTAACCTGCAAAATGCAAATACCTCCTTCGGCCTTGTGGCTGTATCAGAACATCTAAAAATGATATAACATCTCAAGATCATCTAAGCATATGAATCAAAACAACATCAAGAATTCAACATTATCATTTTTAATTTATAAATCAACTATATCATCATCTATGTTATTCCATACTAGGTCTACTCAGAATATCAAATGTCACAAGTCCAAATCAACATCTATAATATGTTCATGTTAAACAATATATCATCATCCACATAAAGGAAAAGTATCTAGTAATCATCATGCATACTAACTGAATCCAAATCAATAATAATCCATGGTCTAACATCTAACCATCATACTAACAAAAAACATAATAGTGTCCATAATATGATCAACAGTATCAAGATCGGTATCTAAAAGTGTCAAAGGGAAGTGGGCACTACATCCCCCTCCCCTTAGACTCGACTTCCTCCTGGAAGTTATTGGAACAAATGTGGAAACTACACTCGTAATACTATGGCATCCTCTCAAGTGGCTGCAATCTCGTCGTATCTATCCCACAGTAATCATACTTGATCAATCTCTCTACCTCAAAGGCCCAGGGTCCTACAATCTATGATACGAATGCGCTCCACCGTCACCTACCCTTGATCCTGCACTTGCAATGATGTCTAGTCCAACACATGAGAAGGGTCTGTAATGTACCTCCTAAGGCAAAAAATATGAAACACATCATGTATGCGAGACAAACTGGGTGGCAATGCTAGATGGTAGGCCAAAAGGTCGATACGCTCCAAGATCTCAAAAGGACCAATGAATCTAGGAGCTAACTTAGAACCTTTTCCATAACAGATAGGGCTCTTATGTGTTCTAACATGAAGGAACACCTTTATGCCCACATCAAAGCTACGATCAATCCTATGCTTATCTACATACTTCTTCTTCCTGTCTTGTGCCTCCTGCAATCTCTGTCTGATCAACACTACCTGCTGCTCCATGTCCTACAAAAAAACTGGTCCAAGAGATACTCTGTCCTCTAACCTATCCCAGCTAAGGGGTGTATCTTGAGAATATCCTCCAATATCTGATTCACCCTCTCAGTCTATCCATCTGTCTCAGGGTGATAAGTTGTTCTGAAGTTAATCTTCGTCCCGAGAACATACTGCATGGTAGTCTAGGAATGTGAAGTGTATAAAGGATCACGGTCACAAATGATCTTCCACAGGATCCCGTGTAACATGACGATCTCATCCAAGTAGACACATGCCACTACACTAGCTTTATATGTGGTCTTTACCGAAGAAAAGTGAGCTAATTTTTTCAATTTATCAACCATGACCACGATGGCATCGTGGTGATATCTCGACATCGGTAACTCAACAATGAAATCCATGGAAATGGTGTCCCATTTCTACTTCGGTATAGCATGAAGATAGAGAAGGCTAGCTAGATGCTGATGCTCGGCCTTCACTTTCTGGCACTCTAAATAGCATGAAACAAACTGAGCCATGTCCCTACGAAGTCCTCTCCAGAGATATAACTGTCTCAAGGTGGCGTGCATCTTCTTTACCCCAGGATGGGCTGAATAGGGTACACGATGTGCCTCTGTCAAGATGTCCTACCTCAAGCCTCCATATCTAGGAACATAAATCTGACCTCTGTGCCTGAGAAGACTATCTACCTCTAGTGAGAAACCATCAAATTTTCCCTCAAGGGGTCTCTGGGACTCAATATCTTCTCGGGTTGCAATGTAGAAACTGTCAAGAGGAAGTTGCTGAAGGATCCTACTCCATAAATCTATGCTCACTGAAGTAGCCATGCTCAAATGCCTCCGTCTGCTAAGAGCGTCTGCAACCACATTCTCCTTCCCTTTCACATGCTCTATCTCCATGTCGTACTCACAAAGCAACTCCATCCAACGTCTCTGACGAGCATTTAGATTGGGCTACGTGAAAAGGTGGTGAAGACTCAAATGATATGTCCTGAGTGTGAATCTTTGACCAAGAAGAATGTGTCTCCATCGAACTAAAGCATGCACAACTTCCGCAAGCTCAAGGTCATGAGTCAGATAATTAAGCTCATGATCTTTGAGTTTGTGAGACTCAAAGGCTACAACTCTACCATCCTGCATCAACACACCTCCAAGCCCTACAAAATAAGCATCTGTGTAAACAAAGAACTCCCTCTGTGGATCCGGCACAACAAGAATGGGTGTTGTAGTGAGATACGCCTTCAGTGTCCTGAAGGCCTGCTCACACTATTATCCAAATGTGCCCCCTGCTCATTTTGTGGCTAACTCCCTTTCATTCTTTCCTTCTATTGTGCTCGGATTTTCATGTTCTTTATATCATTGGAAAGTTGTTAAAATTCTCTACATTATTCCATGGTCAATTTCTAATTTTGGTTTAGTTTGGAGAGAGAAAATTCAAAAACGGTTCTGGTACGTGTCCATGGCCAGAAATGACATTTCAACAACCAAATTTAATACAGAATGGGTCGCATTCTTCTCCAATATGGTCAAAAATGATAGGGTATGGGTTTGTAAGGTCCTCCATGCTATTTTAATGCATTTACCATCAATGAGGAATGGGCTCCCACGTTTTTTACATTTTCTCTCTCCTGGGCTCGACCCATGCATTGTAAAAGCCAGATTTGGCTCATTTCTTGAGAGGAACATTTTTTTTGCACATCAAGCTTCTGTTTTCACTTTCAACAAGTGATTTTGGCAAGTATCAGACCTTCTAGGGATTGTAATATGTTTTTCTACCTCTTTGGTGTTGGAATACAAGGATTTTGATGTTGAAAATCACAATGCAGGCTCTGTGAATGCTTTCAGTCCTTTATATGTGTTGTTTGCTTCATTTCAAACCCTTGTTTACAGCTTATCAACCTATTCATGATGTTTTATGTTGTAATTTCTGATTTGTGTCAATTTGCATGAGCAAGAAGTGCTCACCACTCCTTTGGTGTATCACCCTTATCAATTTAGTTTTAATTTTTACATTGCGTATCCCTGTCTCCTTGCAAATTAAGATAAAATTAGGATCTGAACCTTTGCAATTGTGCAAATAATAGATCTGATCAGAGGAGTTTGAGGAACCAGCCTCTAATCTGGAGATTCCTCTCTCATTTTAAAAGTCCCACACTTGGAGAGAGGTTTCAATGTTGTGCAATCATACTGGATGCCTGAAACATCAACTTAGAAACATGATTTGCATCCAGGGGTGCTGCTGATTTGCAACAATAGTTTTGGCATGCCTGGTGGGACCTTAGAGGTCTTCCACTTCATCTTTGCAGGTTGGTGTGTTCCTGTGAAGATTTCAGCCTTTGGAGGCACTTGCAAACACATCTGGTGACTCCATCTGGTCAGCAACCCATTTCTGTACTTGCAGACCTGTTTTTCATCCATTTCCATCCATTATTCTTTCCATCTCTTTCACTCTTTTCCATTCCATGAAGTTGTGCAATCATGACTTCATTTCCATCATGGAACTCACATTTACAACAGCAGCAATGTTTCCCAGCTCCAACATATTTTTTAAATCCTCCAAATCAACATTTTGAACAAATTCAAAATCAGCATACATACACATATGAGCAGCAATGCCAAAATTAGTTTGTCTATGGAGCTTTCTAAGAGCAAGGGTGTGCATATAATGAAGACAATCAGATGTAAGATGCTGGTCTATTGGAGAAAATCCAAAAGATGGAGGTAAACATGGTGAAATCCAGGGCTCAAGCACAAATGAAAGCATTTGGAATCGGTTGTGAGCACCCTGTTCATGGGTGGGACCTTTCCCAAGGCATTATAGCCCTCAAGAGAAGCTTGACTTCATGATTGCAATGCTACCATTGCTTGCAAAGTGGATTGAAGGAATAGAGGTGTATGAGAGGAGTATTCAGCAACCTTGTCAATGGGTAAGCACACCATCTCATGCCTTTTCTTTTCCTCTTTCCCAATCTGTTTTATCTCAGTAGTGTCAAGTTTTAAACTCTCCATTTGTTGTCCCAAGTGTTGAATCCATTTCTCCACCCCCTAGTCTTCCACCTCATCTCAATTCTTATGTCCTTTTCCCTTCCAAACAGTCATCCCCACCACAAGAGCTAAATGAAACACCCTCTCCTCTAAAGAAACAAAAGATTTTACCTCCTCCACCACCACAAAAAATTACAAAAATTAGTCATGAAGGACATCAAAAAGAGAAGCCAAACAAGGATGAAGAAATTCAAATTTTTAAGAGTTGGGCTCTTAAATTTGGGATGAAGAAGATCCCTTTGCTGATGAAACCTTCAGAAGAGGTTGGAGGTATAGAACAAATGGTGGTCAGGACTGATTTTGTTGCAGGAGAAGAAGAGGAAAAAGGAGTTGCAGATTAGCAATCCATTTGTTCAGAATATAGTGTCCATGTTGGCACCCTATTTGAAGGAAATGCTGATCTAATTCAAATTGCAAAAATATGTCATGAGGGACAGCAAGAGGAAGGAGAAGCTGCTCCAAATCCAAAAGAAGAGGAGCACATTCTAGCTGTGGGGGATAAAATTTTAGATCCAAAGGCTTTGAGCACAAAGCAGGTTATAGAAGAACCTTCAGTTCTTCTCTCTACTTCATCTCTCTCAAGTTCTAGTACTGAAGAAGAGTTTGATCCCTCAAAATCAATGCTGGAGGATGAAAGAAACCATGGTGATCAAGTTACAGATCAAGAGAATGCCATGGGAGAGGTTGAAAATTTGCAGTAGAACAACAGTGAGGCAGTTTAGCTGTCTGATTTGGAGGACTATTTTGATGAAGAACCGGTTGAGTTTCCACCATTCTCTCTTTAATCATCCATCTTCCAAACACAAGAGCCTACTGTCACGGAGGAGAGTATTCATTTGCAGTAGATTGCATCTTATAGAAGCTCTTTGGAACCAAGATTGGAATATTTTAATCTTTCATGTCCTTCATTGGAGGAAGAGAAAGGGCAAAAGGGTTCTACCATTGCTTCCACACCATCCATTCAAGGTCTACAAGAGAACTCCATTCTTGGAGTTAAAAATCATAATTATGGGCATACTCAATGGATCAAACCTTGCCCAATCAGGTATTTGGCTTCATTGGAGCCAAAGGAGAAGCCGCAACCAGTCATACTTGCTTCTAAGCATGAGGATGAGCTGTAAAGTTCCAAGGATTAGCTGTCATACCTCTCCAATCCAAATGCAGAGCAACTAAAAGAGGTATTGGATTTGTTTTTAGTTGACACTTGCTAATTTGGGTAGAAGACCAGCTTCATGTTGATTTTCCACTCATTGAATCAGCCATACTCATCTCCAAATCATTTGCATGGCTGCCAATTTTGAAGAAAGGAAGCTATTTTACACAACCAGTTGCAGGGTTCATTTAGCTCACCTTTGCTTCTAGTTAGAGTAGAGTAGGTAGGTTTTCTTTCAGTAGAAGAAGTGCTTGTGCACACTCTGCATGTTCCATTTGGAGCATGTATGATTTTTAGTTTGTACATAGTTTTGGTGCTGCTGGTTTCACTCTTGCACAGTTCGTTTTGATGGCATTTTGGTGGGAACAACTCCATGTCCAGTGGGATTCAAGCGGTTCAGAGGGAAGTTTTCAAAGTTCAGATTAGTTTTCAGGCTACTACTCATGACTCTATGCCCAATGGATATCTTCAAGCTACTAATCATTCATCCAGCAGGCAGATGACCCCTCCTAGTCACCAAAATTGTTATCTAAATGTGCCCCCTGCTCATTTTGTGGCTAACTCCCTTTCATTATTTCCTTCTATTGTGCTCAAATTTTCACGTTCTTTATATCATTGGAAAGATGTTAAAATTCTCTACATGATTCCATGGTCAATTTATAATTTTTGTTCAGTTTGGAGAGAGAAAATTCAGAAACGGTTCTGGTACGTGTCCATGGCCAGAAATGACATTTTAACAACCAAATTTAATACAGAATGGGTTGCATTCTTCTCCAATATGGTCAAAAATGATAGGGTATGGGTTTGTAAGGTCCTCCATGCTATTTTAATGCATTTTCCATCAATGAGGAATGGGCTCCCATATTTTTTACATTTTCTCTCTCCTAGGATCGACCCATGCATTGTAAAAGCCAGATTTGGCTCATTTCTTGAGGGGAACATTTTTTTTACACATCAAGCTTCTGTTTTCACTTTCAATAAGTGATTTTGTCAAGTATTAGACCTTCCAGGGATTATAACAGGTTTTTCTACCTCTTTGGTGTTGGAATACAAGGATTTTGATTTTGAAAATCACAATGCAGGCTCTGTGAATGCTTTTAGTCCTTTGTATGTGTTGTTTACTTCATTTCAAACCCTTGTTTACATCTTATCAACTTGTGCATGATGTTTCATGTTGCAATTTCTAATTTGTGTCAATTTTCATGAGTAAGAAGTGCTCACCACTCCTTTGGTGTATCACCCTTATCAGTTTAGTTTTAATTTTTACATTTCTTATCCCTATCTCCTTGTAAATTAAGATAAAATTAGGATCTGAACCTCTACAGTTGTGTAAATAATAGATCTGATCAGAGGAGTTTGAGGAACCAACCTCTAATATGGAGATTCCTCTCTCATTTTACAAGTCCCACACTTGGAGAGAGGTTTCATTGTTGTGCAATCACACTGGATTCCTGAAACATCAACTTAGAAACCTGATTTACATCCAGGGGTGCTGCTGATTTGCAACAACACACACTTGTCTGACCAAACAAACTTCTTCCCTTTCTGCTAAAGGGAAGTGATGGGGTGTGCTATCCGAGAGAAGTCTTGTAGAAATCTCCTATAGTACCCTGCTAACCCCATGAAGCTACACACCTCTGTTACTGTAGTGGGTACTAGCCAATCCATAATGGCTCTAATCTTGTAAGGATCAACTGTGATACCTTCACCTGAGATGATATGACCCAAATACTGAATATCTAACTGAAAGAAGGCACACTTCTACAAGTTCCCAAAAATTTACTATTCATGAAGACCATGAAGAACCTATTGAAGGTGCCCCTCGTGCTCCTCACGTGTACACGAGGAAATCAGAATGTCAACAATAAAGATGATCACGAAGCAATCTAGAAAGGTCCTGAATACCCCATTCATCAAACTCATGAATAATGTGGGGGAATTCGTCAAACCAAAAGGCACCACTATGAACTCATAGTGCCCATACCTCATACAAAAAGTAGTCTTATGAATGTCTTGTTGTTGCAAATCAGCAGCACCCCTGGATGCAAATCAAGGTTCTGAATTGACGTTTTAGGCATCCAGTGTGATTGCACAACATGGAAACCTCTCTCCAAGTGTGGGACTTGTGAAAATGAGAGAGGAATCTCTAGATTAGAGGCTAGTTCCTCAAACTCCTCTGATTTAGATCTATATTTTACACAACTATAGAGGTTCAGATCCTAATCCTACTCTAAATTTCAAGGAGACGGATAAAAATGTAAAAATGAAACTAAACTAAAGATGGTGATGCACCAAAAGGAGTGGTGAAACATTTTTTTCCATGTAAATAGACAAAAATTCATGAAATGCAACAAGGGAAAACATACACAAGCTGATAGATGTAATTAGAGGTCTTAAAATGAAGTAAAACAATACAAACAGAGGACTGAAAGCATTCACAGAGTTTGCACTGTCAATTCCATGTAAAAATCTCTTGCATTCCACCCTCAAAGAGGTATAAACCTGCTACAATACTTGAAAAATGCCTGATTCTTACAACTATCACTTGCTGGAGGTGAAAGAAGAAGTTTTCTATGCCAAAAAGTGTTCAACCATGAAGAAATGAGCCAAATCTAGATTTTACAGTACATGGGTCGAGCCCAGGAGAGAGAAAACATGAAAAATGCATGGGAGCCATCCTTCATTGATGGAAAATGCATTAAAATAGCATGGAGGACCTTACAAACCCATACCCTATCATTTTTGACCATATTGGAGAAGAATGCGACCCTTTCTGTATTAAATTTGGTTGTTGAAATGTCATTTCTGACCATGGACATGTACCAGAACCGTTTTTGAATTTTCTCTCTCCAAACTAAACCAAAATTAGAAATTGACCATTGAATCATGTAGAGAATTTTAACATCTTTCCAATGATATAAAAAAATCTGAAAATCTGAGCTCTGGATCAAAAGATATGATCGTTTGAAGATTTAGGGCAAAAACGGCCCAAAAACGGATCGGCGGGAAAAATTTTCAAATTTTACATTGTTTTGTCTTTGGAAAAATTTTCAAAAATTCCCCACGCTCGGCTGGTCAGATGCCATGTGGCAAGCTCTGATTCACTCTGGAATTCTCTCTCCTTCTCTTTTCCGTGGGTTTTCCTTTGAAAATCGACCTTTTTATACTCTTTTGGAAAAAAATTCATATTTGCCTCCGACCCCCGAACTCCTCTGCCACGTGGCAACTTCCTATTGGCTGAGGGCCTCAAATGGGAAAATTTTCCACAAAAACTCCGCCGAGCCATAACTTGAAAAATATAAGGAGTTAGGAGGTAAACTTTACCTTTCTGGAAAGCTGAGAGAGAGCTCTATCTGATGGTGCCATTTCCAGAAAGCCTTGAGCGCCTAAAAATAAAAAAATGTAGACTAAGGAACAAGAGAGGCAAGAACACAAGGAGTTAGCCACAAAAATGAGCTGGGGCACCATTTTAGATAACAATTTTTGTGACTCAGAGGGGTGATCTGCCTGCTAGATGAAAATACCAGTTGCTTGAAGCAGTCCATTAGGCATGGAGTCATCAAATATTATATTTAGAACCTCAACTGACTTAGAATGTGCAAGGAGGAAGATGGAATATCACATGTGGAAGTAAGGACTACAAAACATCTCCAGGGACAACAAGCTGTGCCAAAGCACTTAGGGAAAGTAAAACTAACCTACAACAAAACAATGTGCAAAGCACTTGGAGGAATGAAAATCTAATATAATATTTACAAGGTGGTAAATTTCCCTCTAGAAGCAACGCTTGAGATAGATTCTATTGACTAGAATCTACAGTTCTTCACCATCCAATGAGGCCAATTGGAAAGCACTGCTGTTCTTGTACTTCGTGACCATGTATGGGTCACTCCAAATGGCATCAAATTTTCAATGCCTTCCCGATTTTTCTCTATCCACATCCCATTTCAACACTAGATCTCCAACCTGAAAAGATCTATCCTTGGCCTTCCTATCAAATGTCTTTTTGATCAAAGCTTGATCCTTTTCCATTACTTGGGATGCCTGATTTCTGACCTCCTGCAGCTCCCTCAACTCTGCATATATCACCTCCATGGGCTCAAACTCTAGCAACTCTAATTGCTTCATGAGTTCCAATGTTGGCAACTCAAGTGACATGGGCAAGATTACCTCTCTTCCATAAACAAGCTTGAATGGAGAGTTACCTGTGGATCTCTTGGGAGTTATCCTATCAGCCCATAATGCTGATTTCAGTTTGGTATGCCAAGACCTCTAATTCTCATCAAGAGTCCTCCTAATGATCCTCAACAAGTTCTTATTTGTAGACTCGGCCTAGCCATTACCTTGAGGTTAATAGTTTGATGAAGTGCTTAGGTAGATCCCGTTCTTGACAGCCCACTCAGTCACCTTGGATCTAATGAATGCCAATGCATTATCTGAGATTATTGTAGCAGGTATACCAAATCTGGTTGCTATCCCCTCATAAAATTCTAAGATGCTGGACTCATTTGCTTATTTGAGTGCTACTGCTTCAGTCCACATGGTGAAGTAGTCTGTGGCTGTCAAAATCCATTTGTGCCCTTGACTTGAATTAGGATTAATGACTCCAATGAAGTCCAAACCCCATTGCATGAATGGTTGGTCAACTGAGATTGGATGTAATGGAAGGGCAGAAAGTCCCTCTTTTCCTGTGAAGAATGCACAATTCTTACACCTCTTGATCCATGCATAGAAATCACTGAACCACCATGCAAAATGACCACCAGCTGATCCACCATGGAACTCTTCCAACACCCTATGAATCTGATTTGTGCTAATGCATCTCAGCAGCACTCCATTCACATCTTTCTTGAACAAAACTCCATCAACAATTGTATATGGGATAGCTTGCAATCTGAAGTGTCTTCTTTGGGTCTTGTTCATCTCTGGAGGGCATAGGCCTGTGCTTAGGAAGTGCATTATACCTTGGGTCCAGCAAGGAGTGGGGGCAGCATTGTTTCCTTCTTGAGTGCCACATGGCTCATGGCTGTCTTGAACTATCAAAACAGCCTCTCCTTCATTACATGCTTCTTTTTGCTTCCCCAAAACCAGCTGCTCACATAATCATTTTCCTCTTACCACCTTGGTAATTTTTATCTCAATGTCATACTCCATGACATGGGTGATCCAACCTGCCCTTTTCTTGTTTAAATATTTGTTGAGGAGGAAGTCCTTAACCCCAGCATGTGAGACCAGCAACTGGACCTTGTTGTTTGAGACTAAATGCTTGAATTTCTTCAAGCTTCTGATTACTACCAGCACATGCTTCTCAATAAAAGAGTACTTCACCTCATAGTCATCTAGGCTCTGGCTGAAGAAGGAAATCGGCTGCTCATCATTATCCTTGTTCTTTTGTACCAAAATGACATAAATAGTGTCATTACCTCCAAATGCATAGAGGATGAAATCCTTGGAGAAGTCCGGGTTGATGAGAATTGGTGCTTGAGAAATGGCTTATTTGATTGCTTCAAAACTCTCCTTTCCTTTTGATGTCCACTTGAAAGCCATGTTCTTCTTTAACATTTTGGTGATGGGCTTGACAAGGGCTGCAAAATCTGGGACAAACCTCCGAACAAAGTTTATCCTCCCCAAGAAACTCTGAAGGGCTTTCTTGTGGCCTGGCAATGGTAGTGCTCTTATGGCTTCGACTCTCTCTGGATCAATTGCTAATCCTTCTTTGGAGACAATATGGCCAAGGAGCTTTCCTTCATGTGCAAGAAAGATACACTTCTTAGTATTCAAAGACACTCCAAATTTCCTGCACCTCGTGAAAACTTGTCTCAAATGAGAGAGGTGGTCTGCTGCATTTTTGGAAAAAACAGTGATATCATCAAGGTAAATTAACACCACGTTGTTAATCAAACCTTTGAATGCCATGTCCATTGCTCTTTAGAAGGTAGCACCAGCGTTAGACAGCCCAAATGGATTCCTGTATGCAAAAGTCCCCCATTTGGTTATGAAGGCTGTCTTGGACTAGTCTTCTTCCTTCATCATAATCTGATTGTAGCTGGAGTAGCCATCAAATAGTGAAAACCTCTCAGAGCCAGCCACAACTTGAGAGATTTTCTCCATGGAAGGGAGTGGGTAATGGTCCATGAGAGATGCTCTATTTAAGTCTCTGAAATCAACACACAATCTGATCTCTCCACTCTACTTTCTGACTGGAACCAAGTTGGCAACCCAACTAGAATGCTTGATTGGGAATATGATTCTTGACTCAATCAGCTTGTCCAATTCTTTCCTCAGGAGAGGCTCTATGTGTGGATTGACTGGTCTTTGTTTCTGCCTGACAGGCTTAGTATTTGGATCTAATTCAATGGTATGCTGAGCTAAGTTGGGATTGAAACCTTTCAAATCTTCATAGCTCCATACAAACACATCAGGGAACTCTTGACACAGCTGTATGAACTCATACGTTTCTTGATCAGTTGTCATATTTCCAATTTGCAATGGTTTGTTCTCTTCTACCAAGATGGATACTGAATCCTCTCTCTTGACTTGAATGTTTGCTTTCTCCTTTCTAAACTGATCATTGGGATTAAAAATGGACTCCAAAGTGATAAGTCCCTTGGGAAGCTTGTTAGTTCTCAGCTGTACCACTTGGTCACCATACTGCTATTCCAATTTTTCTTGATTCTTAGCTGAGAACTCGGCTTCTTACAAGAAATGGATGATTTTCTAGTCATTCTCAAACACTTGCCAACTGACATTGTTATCTGGCACTGAAGGCCTCACAATCACGTGGATGTTTGGCTGTACCTTGTCTTATTGAATGCTTTCCACAATGTCAAAGGCTACCCCTACTGTTACAAGCTTGTCAGCAGCTTGATTCTCTTTCCTAAGAATGGATTTGATGCCAAAACCCTCAAAATCTTCCATGAGGTCCCACACCCTATTCTTGTAGCACCTGAGTAGATCATTCTTGGTAGCATGTTGTCCCTTGACCTGATTTACAATCAATTCACTGTCACCAAATACTTGCAAGTTCTTTATTTTCTTCTTGATTGCACAATGCATCCCTTGCACTAAGGCTTCATATTCAGCAGTGTTATTGGAGCATGCAAAATAAAATCTAAAATCTGAATAGTACCTTACTCCTTGAGGTGAAACAAGCATGGCTCCACCTCCTACACCTTGTCTACTTCTTGATCCATCAAAAAACAGATGCCATACCTCATTGTCATCCTTGTGGTTTGGCTTGGTGATGTTAAGAATAGGCTGATTTTCTTCATGTATACAATAGACCCCTAGCTCAGATTCTGCTACTTCTTGATAAGGATCAAAAGCATGTACCTTGTTTGCCCATTCATCAAGAGTTAGATCTAGGATGCTCCCAACCTTGGTGTCAGCTTCATCGGTGCTTGGGTGGTCTTCTTGATTAAATGCTGAACAATTGGCGTTGATCTGACTTGGAGTGTAAGGCTCAATGTGGAAGTTTGCAATAGGTTCAGACCTGATTGTAGTCTTAGTTCCATTCCTCATTCTGAATAGCATGTGTGACCAATCAGCAGATAAATATCCCCTAATCTTGGCTGTGAAGTCCCTTGACAAGGATAGGGCAAAGAGTGGTGGAAGGTCTATGACTGATACATCTTGTGAAACAAGAAAATTTGGACATGCATGCAAGGTAAGACTCAAGTTTCTAATCACCCCAACTGTTGTTACTACTATCCCATCCAACTGCACTACCTTTTTGGATATGGTTTCATACTGGAGCCCTAGCTGATCAGCTATTTGTTTAGGCATCACTGAGCTACTTGCCCCAGAATTTATCATGCAATTGTGCACTAACTGATTTCCAATTATTAATGAAACATAGAAAGGATGGGGCTTCAACATTTTACCTTGCTATCCTCCATGATTTCCCTCAGGCTAGGGAGCATTTGTGAGCACTTTCTCTAACATATGAACTTGCTGATTCGAAGTTAGCCAGTCCTTCATGGCATCTTGTAACAAGTCTCTTTGGCCTGGGATAGATAGGGATTCCCACATTGATATATTAAAATTTGTCTTCTTCATCTGATCAATGATACTAAATGGTGATGAAGGATCTCTTTATTGTCCATTTGATTGTACATTCACTCCTTACACGTGGGCAGTAATAACTGGAATTTGAGTTGGTCTAGGAACTATTCTTGGTTGCCCTTGTGCATTTGAAATTGGATTTTGCTTGCCAACCATTTGTGGAGCCATGGAAGGTTGTGGATTGGTTGGAACTAATGGTTGTTCTTCACCCAAATTCCTTCTTTTTAACCTTGTGTTGGCTACAACACCTTGAGAGACCGTTTGATTAATGCCACAAAAATCCTCTACTTGCCAATTTACCAACGTGGTGTCATTTGGAGTTGATTGTTGCTGGAATGTTTCTTGTTGTTGGTTGTTTCCTTGACTACCCTCACCCTCCACACCAGTAGTTGTCACCATTAATGCTTGATTCAAAGTACCATTGAAGCACATGGATTGGTTATGAGGTTCATTACATGGAAAACACCAGTCATACTCCTGAGCAATGTTGTTTTGTGTTGGCACCAATGCCTTAGAGGCAGATATGGCATTTGGATTGTGGGGCTGAAATGGTCTATTGGCAGGAGGCCTTGTTTGATTCATATTTGCAGCTAGATTAGGAGGTCTTTGTGGTTGGTATGGCTGTCTGTTGGGCTAAGGTTGGGGTGGGTAAGAAGGTCTAAAACCTTGGGCTTGCTGCCTCTTGAGAGTGACTAGCTCATTTCCTAGGTTTTGCAATTGCTTCATGACTTCTTGAAGCTCATTTGGGGCACTTGGAGATGAAGTAGAAGCTTCATTTGAACTCTGATTTCTAGGAGTGGGAGAAGGAGCCAAATTAGGTGCTTGATTGGTATTTGGACTCTCTAAACTTGGAAACAATTGCATGGGAGGTCTAGGGGCTAGTTTGCCAACTTGGATCAAACAATTTTCACCCCTAAGAACCTATGTGAGTTGATTCTTTAGCAGAGGAGAATTATTGTTAGTAAACCCCTTTCTTCCTTGCTCTCCCTCTCCCCCTTTTTAATTCTTCATTGTAATAAAGAGTTATAATTTGTCTTATTCACTTAAGTGACTTCCTTATGTTGCATTATAAATGTTACTTTTTATTTATAAAAAGGGGACACATTTTCTCACTTCCTAGGAAGATGTAAAGTCATAAGTGTAATAAGAACTTGAAAGGTCATGTGGGAGGTAGATGAGAAGACAATTCACAAGCCTATAAATTGGAATGGTTTCTCCATTCTAAATGATCTTGAAAGTTTAGTTTTCTATAGAAATTTTGGATTGTTGGTTGTTGAGCTTCGTATCAACTCTACACAAGAAATAAAATATAAATTTATTCAATTTATTTTTCTTACGCTTTCCTTTATTCTAAAACTTTGAAAGCATAGTGATCAAGAAGGAACTTTGTATCCTTGATTGATGAATCTAAAGAACTGTGTGTCTCTAGTTTGTTAGTCTCACTAATTTTCTACATTACTTCTTTCCTTGAATTGAATGTGAATCTATTTTGGTTATTTTGTGTCAACTCTACTAGTGCCTACTCATAACAATAAGTTTTCCTTTCTTGATTTATCTCATTTACCCCTCATAACGGAAAATTACTCCCTTGTACTCCATCTAAGCACTTTTCCATGGGTTTAGTGAAGTGTTCCTGTCTAATCCTTGAACTATTTAGCCACCCCAAATAAATGGATTAGTTTACATATAATAATGGGAGCCTCCTCATGCTAAAGAAGGAGGGGCTTGGTGCCATGACCATTTCTAGAAATACCTAATTTTTACACCTGAAAAATTATTTCAATAACATTCATGAAAAATTAAGAAACTATTACACGTTCATCTTCAGAGGTAGAGTACATGGCAATAGTTACAATGAGTTAGCATATTCTTTAGCTTCAATAATTATTGACATTGTTTTTATTCCCAAAATATTAACATTGTACTTTGGTGTGACAACCAAAGTATAATTCACATTTCTTGTAACCCTGTTGAGCACCAACGGACTAATCATATTGATATTTACATACACTTCATTTATCAACACATTCATGATGGATTTATTTTCTTGGAGTACATTCTGACTTAGTAACAGGTTTCTGAAATCTTTACGAATCTTTTAGCATCACCCCCTACCTTGAGTTACATGGAATGCTTGGGTTTTTGGAAGTTGTTCATGGGGGGTGTTCATGAGAACATATTCCTTCATTTTCTTTCTCTTTCCTTATAATATAATTATTTCCTACTTTTGGTTTGATATTTCTTCATGGATATATTGAACACGAGTACCTAACCAGGCCTTGTCAAGATTCATACTGTGGATATGTCACTTTTATTTTGGGCCCCTAGTATCACTTGAGGGGGGTGTTAGAGTAGGTAGTTTAACTTGTCTCATGTTCACCTATGTACTTTATTTACCTTCACTTTTATTTATCTTCACCCACTTATGTGTGGATATTTCATTTATATTATTTATATATTAGGAGGATATTATCTAGTTGTTTGGTATAGTCCTTTCCTTGATCTATGGTATTGACTAGTTCTTTCCGAGATCTATAGTCTTGACTATTTCTTTTTTGTATAGTTATTTCCTTGATTTATGGCTTGATCTATGGCCTTTACTAGTTCTTGGATTTATCTTCCTTTCCTATATAATCAAGGACCCTTCTCATTGTATTGCATAGAGTTCCATAATAATATGTGATATTATTGTTCATTTGTTTGCAAAGGAATTTGTAAAATTATTTTGGAGAATTGCTTTCAGATAATTAAGTGTGATGTTTTATTAGCATATGAATTATTTGTGGCTTGGAATGATATGTTTATCATTCCTTTTATCCTCGAGGTGTGATGAGTGTTACCCACATACTAAAAATATGAAACAGGATCAAGCCACATGTGGTTATCTCAATCTTATGATAAGATGAAATATAATATATAATTAAGAATTATCACTTTATTTAGACATAACACTTGGAAAAATATAATTTGGAATGTATATATAATAATCATGTTTATTCTATATGATCTAGGTTGTGAAGAACATTTATCTGGGATATCAGATAAGATTATTAGAAGTTTGCAAGAGTTGGGAATACCTTCACTCGATGAGAACACATATGTAGAAAACATCTTGACTTCCTTTCAAGATCTGGTTCAGATAGCTATATGAGAGACCTCTTCATTCAATGTGAATACTTTTGGAATCTCTCATAGATATTAGGGGCTCTATTTCCAATATTTTAAATGATCATGAGATTTTTTTCACATAGTGTAAAAGGATTGGTAGCATTACTAAGACTTGGCTCACTACTTTGGAACATGTGCACATCCCACATTTTGAGAAGGTAGCATTTGTAGTGTCTAAATTTAGCAAGGAGATTAAGGGCACAAAGTGCATCATCTAGGATATTCCATGCTATAAGCCATAGGGATAGTTATGCCTCCCATGGACTGAATCAACATAGAAATATTAGAATTTAGAGCTTTGCGATAGTAGAGAAAAGTACCTTCTGCTATTGGTCTGACTGCCACTGGAATTCTCTCCCAAGTCTTTTGAAATCTAAAGTTGAAATCAGTCAGTTTCTCATTGGGAGCTCTCTTGATGGTTGTCAGCTACTCCAAAAGAGACAAGTTGTCTCCCTTCTCTCCAAATTGCTCATGAAGTGCTATACATAGCTGATTCTAATTTGTGATAGAACCAGCTCCAAGGCTTCTAAACCATTGCATTGTTTTCCCCTTGAATAAAGATGCTAGCAATTTGACAGCCACTTGCATCTCATTGATTTCATGAATTACACAAAGATTGGCAATGTCTTTAACATGATCACCTGGAGTAGTCTGATTTTCTCCGGTGAAGTAGGGAATGTTCTTCAAGGCTGGAATTGGAATTGGATGTTGTGCATTGAGGGAAAGTGGGCTGCTGCCTATGAAGTTGACATAGGGGTTGTTTTGGGCCATTCTAATTGGTCTTAGAACCCTTTTTGATTGAATGAAAGGCCTACCAGGTGGAGGAGTTGAGAGAGTTCTGTTTGGTGGAGATGGAGACCTTTGGATTCTCCTCCCACTTTTCCTTACTCTTGGAGATAACTGCAGATATTCAAACAACACCTCTTCTTCTCCAGCTCTTGACCTTGTGGTGATTCTTCTCATGAGTTTTCAGGCCTACACTGCTGAAACCAGTTGATTGTTCCCCTTGGATTCGTCAGATATGCAAATTATAGCTCTTTTCAAGTAAGAAAATTACAGCAGATGCACATCAACTTTGCTACAATAAAAATGAGACCTCTAAGGTCCCACCCAGCGTGCCAAAACTGTTGTTGTAAATCAGCAGCACCCCTGGATGCAAATCAAGGTTCTGAATTGATGTTTTAGGCATCTAGTGTGATTACACAACATTGAAACCTCTCTCCAAGTGTGGGACTTGTGAAAATGAGAGAGGAATCTCCTGATTAGAGGCTGGTTCCTCAAAATCCTTTGATTTAGATCTATATTTTACACAACTACAGAGGTTCTGATCCTAATCCTACTCTAAATTACAAGGAGACAGGGATAAAAATGCAAAAATGAAAATAAACTAAATATGGTGATGCACCAAAAGGAGTGGTGAAACATTTTTTGCCATGTAAATAGACACAAATTCATGAAATGCAACAAGGGGAAACATACACAAGCTGATAAATGTAATTAGAGATCTTAAAATGAAGTAAAAAAATACAAACAGAGGATTGAAAACATTCACAGAGTTTGCACTGTCAATTCCATGTAAAAATCTCTTGCATTCCACCCTCAAAGAGGTATAAACCTGCTACAATACTTGAAAAAGGTTTGATTCTTACAACTATCACTTGCTGGAGGTGAAAGAAGAAGTTTTCTATGCCAAAAAGTGTTCAAACATGAAGAAATGAGCCAAATTTGGCTTTTACATTACATGGGTCGAGCCCAGGAGAGAGAAAACATGAAAAACACATGGAAGCCATCCCTCATTGATAGAAAATGCATTAAAATAGCACGGAGGACCTTACAAACCCATACCTTGTCATTTTTGACCATATTGGAGAAGAATGCGACCCATTTTGTATTAAATTTGGTTGTTGAAATGTCATTTCTGGCCATGGACACATACCAGAACTGTTTTTGAATTTTCTCTCTCCAAACTGAACCAAAATTAGAAATTGACTATGGGATCATGTAGATAGTTTTAACAGGTTTCCAATGATATAAAGAACGTGAAAATCCAAGCTCTGGATCAAAAGATATGATCATTTGAAGATTTAGGGCAAAAACGGCCCAAAAACAGATCGGCGAGAAAAAATTTCAAATTTTACCTTTTTTTTGTCTTTGGAAAAAATTTCAAAAATTCCCCACACTCCACTAGTTGGATGCCATGTGGCAAGCTTTGATTCACTCTGGAATTCTATCTCCTTCTCTTTTCCACGGGTTTTCCTTTGAAAATCGACCTTTTTATACTCTTTTGGAAAAAAATTCATATTTGCCTCTGACCCCTGAACTCCTCTGCCACATGGCATCTTCCTATTGGCTGAGGGCCTCAAATGGGAAAATTTTCCACAAAAACTCTACCGAGCCATAACTTGAAAAATATAAGGAGTTAGGAGGCAAACTTTACCTTTCTGGAAAGCTAAGAGAGAGCTCTATTTGATGATGCCATTTCCAAAAAGCCTTGAGTGCCTAAAAATCAAAAAATGTAGACTGAGGCACAAGAGAGGTAAGAACACAAGGAGTTAGCCAAAAAAATGAGTTGGGGCACCATTTTGGATAAAATGTCTACCTCTGTAATCCTCAACTGATGGTACCCTAACTTTAGATCAATCTTAGAGAACACCGTGGATCCCTTCATTTGATCAAACAAGTCATCAATGCGAGGAAGAGGATAACGATTCTTGACTGTTACCTTATTCAACTGGCGGTAGTCTATGCACAACCGCAAAGATCCATCCTTCTGCTTTATAAATATAACCAGTGCACCACAATGGGATACACTAGGATGGATAAGGCCTTTCTCTAAAAGGCCTTCCAGTTGCAACTTGAGCTCACAGAGCTCTGGGGTGGTCATCTGATAAGGATCTCGTGAGATAGGATCTACTCCTTGAACCAGATCAATATGGAAATCAATCTCACGTGGGGGTGGCATCCCTGGTAGCTCCCCTAGGAAAAACATCCACATACTCTCTCAAAATGGGATGGTCATCTAGCGATGGCCCACTAGACCCATCCTCTCTTCGGTCACTAACTTTGACTAGCATACATCTGACAACCCTGTCATGCACACCACTTGAGTTGCATAGCAGAGATAGTGTGAATAGAAACAGGTCTCCTGACCCCAGAAATCACCAACTTAACTCCAAGATCATCTGCACAAGATATAGTCTTGTGATAGCAATCCATCTTGGCCCTATGTGTAGATAACCAATCCATGCCTAAAATGACTCCATAAGAGCCCAGAGGAAGTATGCGGAGATCTGAAGTGGTGGTGAAAGGTCCCAAGTTAACAACACACTCCTTTACTAAGGAGTCTACAGAGACCTTGGCTCCCGAATACATCTCGACATCCCAACTATGACCGTGTCTAATAGCCACCAGCCTACATCGCTCTACTAAGGATGGTGCAATAAATGAATCAGAAGAACCAGAGTCAAACAATATAGAAGTAGGAACATCTCCAATACTACCTGTGGTCTCAAAAACTGTGCTCTGGTGCTCAGCCTGACGGTTCTCAACCACTGCGTAGATCTTGTGACTCCATCCCATGTCTCTGACTGTAGGCTTTGAGATGGGTGCCTTACCCTTATTAGGGTTCTGGGGGTAGTCTCTCCAAAAGTGTCTCGCTACTCCACACCCGAAGCAATCACCTGAAGTCCTCCAAACTACAGCACCGCCAGAAGGTGCCCTAGAGGTAGGTGCTATGGACCCTAATGATCCATCCATAGTCTGTTGTGGCCTCTGTGGTCAAGCTCCTGCTGACTGAGCTCTAGCTCCACCCTGTGTCCTGGTGGGACCCCTTGGAGGCCCCATGCTCCGACCTCTCGGTGCATCAACTCTCTGAGGAGGCCTAAAAGGTGGGTGGGACTGTTTTTGTTTCTACTGTGTCCTGAAAGATGACTGTGAAGAATGTTGACCACCACGAGGAGGAGTTGACCCCCTCGATCTACTATCCTACAACTGCTGAATACGGATCCTGACCCAGTCTCTAGCCTACTGGGTTTTACCCCGAGTCTCCTCTGCAATGTAGGCCTTCTCAACGGCCTTTGCTAATGTCTGTGGGTAGTGGATTCTGAACTGCACCTCCAATGTCTATATTAAGGTCTCAGATGAACCTGTGGATCCGTACCTGGTCATCCTGCATGTAATAAACGTACTGAAGTAGGTCCAGGAACCTACTCTCATACTCGGCCACTATAAGGGAAGCCTGTCGAAGGTCATGGAACTCATCAATCCTCTGTTGTATGAATCTCCATGGCAAGTATCTACTCCTGAATCTCTCCTCAAACAGCTCCCAAGTGACTGTCTCTGAGTCTATATGGAGCTTCTATTCCTCTATCCTCCACCATACTCCAGCTCCATCCTTCAGTAGATGGATCGCAACACGAGCTTTCGTGTGGCTAGAACAAGGACAAAGATTGAAGCAACCGCTCAGCTAACCAGCCAGGCCTCTGCCTGGAATCCCCCTGTGTCACCTGAATAATGTGAGGGCCTAAGCTTCAGGATTTCCCTGATGTGATCTGTAGTCGTGGTCTGACGGCCTTTGGGCCTCTCTATAAGCTCATCCCTAAGCCTAGGGCTCCAAGACCTCTTTTTATGCTCCAGAACTCTATCACCCTACCTCCTAGGTTGTGAATCTACTCTGACTGACTCTGCATGAAAATTATCTCCTCCATCCTCCTCACTGAGTGGAGGGGGTGCATGTCCCTCTATGGAAATATCTCTGTCATGTCTTCCTGAGTGCCCTCCTACTGATCCTCCACGTAGGGCAGCATTAACATCCTGGAGGGTCTGCAAAATCTGTGGTAGGATAGCTACTAAACCCTGATCTGGTGGTGGTGGTGGTGGTGGCGGTGGAGGTGGTGGTGATGGTGACTCTGAGTCTCTATGAAGATTCCTCCTACTCCGTCTGAGCTCCCTGCATAGACCAGAGTGGGAGTTAGTGTTGTTACAAATCAGCAGCACCCCTAGATGCAAATTAGGTTTCTAAATTGATGTTTTAGGCATCTAGTGTGATTGCACAACATTGAAACCTCTCTCTAAGTGTGGGACTTGTAAAAATGAGAGAGGAATCTCCATATTAGAGGCTAGTTCCTCAAAACCCTATGATTAGATCTATTATTTACACAACTGCAGAGGTTCAGATCCTAATTTTATCCTAGATTGCAAGGAGACATGGATAAGAGAAGTAAAAATTGAAACTAAACTAATAAGGGTGATACACCAAAGGAGTGGTGAACATTTTTTACACATGCAAATTGACACAAATCAGAAATTATAACATAAAACATCATGCATAGGTTGATAACTGTAATCAAAGGTCTGAAATGAAGCAAACAACACATGCAAAGGATTGAAAGCATTCACAGAGCCTGCATTGTGATTTTCAACATCAAAATCCTTGTATTCCAACACCAAAGAGGTAGAAAGACCTGTTACAATCCCTGGAAGGTCTGATCCTTCCAAAATCACTTGCTTAAGGTGAAAACAGAAGCTTGATGTGCAAAAAGGTGTTCCACCTTTGAAAAATGAGCCAAATCTGGCTTTTACAGTGCATGGGTCGAGCCCAGGAGAGAGAAAACGTAAAAAACATGGGATCCATTCGCCATTAACCAAAATGCATTAAAAATAGCATAGAGGTCCTTACAAACCCATGCCCTGAAATTTTTGACCATGCTGAAGAAGAATGCGACCTATTTTGCATTAAAATTGGTTGTTGAAACGTCAGTTCTGTCCATGGGTGCGTACCAGAAGAATTTTTGATTTTATCCCTCCAAACTGAACCAAAATTCAAAATTGACCATGAAATATTATAGATAATTTCACCAGCTTTCCATTGATAAAAAGAACGTGAAAATACGAGCTCTGGATCAAAAGTTATGGTGATTTGAAGTTTTAGCGCAAAAACAGGCCAAAATTGGATCGGCGGGCAAAAAGTTTGAATTTTTACCCGTTTGGTCTTTGGAACATTTTTCAAATTTTCCTCGCGCTCCGCCACTCCAAGTGCCACATGGCACATTTTTATTGGGCACGAGCCCCTCCTGACCATTTTTTCCATCGGGTCGCTTGGTGGTTTTTTTGCCCTTGGACACGTGGCAACTCCTGATTGGCTGCGGGCCTTCTAGGGAAAAATTTCCCACCAAAACTCTGCTGAGCCATAACTTGAAAAATACGTGGAGTTAGGAGGAAAAATTTACCTTTCTAGAAAGCTGAGAAAGATCTCTATCCAATGGTGCCATTTACAGAAGGTTTGAGTGCCTAAAAAGTCAAAATTTATGACTGAGGCACAATAAAAGGAAAGAATGAAAGGGAGTTAGCCACAAAATGAGAAGGGGGCACATTTGGATAACAATTTTGGTGACTCACAGGGGTCATCTGCCTGCTGGATGAATGATCAGTAGCCTGAAGAAATCCATTGGGTATGGAGTCATGAGTAGTAAGTAGCCTGAAAACTGATCTGAACTTTGAAAACTTCCCTCTGAACTGCTTGAATCCCACTGGACATGGAGTTGTTCCCACCAAAATGCCATCAAAATGAACTGTGTAAGAGTGAAACCAGCAACACCAAAACTATGTACAAACTAAAAATCATACATGCTCCAAATGGAAAATGCAAAGTGTGCACAAGCACTTCTTCTACTGAAAGCAAACCTACCTACTCTACTCTAACTGGAAGCAAAGGTGAGCTAAACAAAATTTGCAACTGGTTGTGCAAAATAGCTTCCTTTCTTCAAAATTGGCAGCCATGCAAATGATTTGGAGCTGAGTATGGCTGATTAGATGAGTGGAAAATAAAAAATAAGCTAGTCTTCTACCCAAATTAGCAAGGTGTCAACTAAAAACAAACCAATACCTCTTTTAGTTGCTCTACATTTAGATTGGAGAGGTATGACAGCTGATCCTTGGAACTTTGCAGCTCATCCTCATGCTTAGAAGCAAACATGACTAGTTGTGGCTTCTCCTTTGGCTCCAATGAAGCCAAATACCTAATTGGGCAAGGTCTGATCCGTTGAGTATGCCCATAATTCTGATTTTCAACTCAAAGAATGGAGTTCTCTTATAGACCTTGAATGGATGGTGTGGAAGCAATGGTAGAACCCTTCTGCCCTTTCTCTTCCTCCAATGAAAGACATGAAAGATTAAAATCTTCCAATCTTGGTTCAAAAGAGCTTCTATAAGATGCAGGCTACTGCAAATGAATACTCTCCTCCATGACAGCAGGCTCTTGTGTTTGGAAGATGGATGATGAAAGAGAGAATGGTGGAAACTCAACCGGTTCTTCTTCATCAAAACAATCCTCCAAATCAGACAGGTAAACTGCTGTTGTTGTAAATCAGCAGCACTCCTGGATGCAAATCAAGGTTCTAAATGATGTTTAGAGCATCCAGTGTGATTGCACAACATGGAAACCTCTCTCCAAGTGTGGGACTTGTGAAAATGAGAGAGGAATCTCCAGAATAGAGGCTGGTTCCTCAAACTCCTCTGATTTATATCTATAGTTTACACAACTACAGAGGTTCAGATCCTAATCCTACTCTAAATTGCAAGGAGACAGGGATAAAAATGCAAAAATGAAACTAAAATAAAGATGGTTATGCACAAAAAGGAGTGGTGAAACATTTTTTGCCATGTAAATAGACACAAATTCATGAAATGCAACAAGGGAAAACATACACAAGCTGATAGATGTAATTAGAGGTCTTAAAATGAAGTGGAACAATACAAACAAAGGATTGAAAGCATTCACAGAGTTTGCACTGTCAATTCCATGTAAAAATCTCTTGCATTCCACCATCAAAGAGGTATAAACCTGTTACAAATTGTGAAAAAGGTCTGATTCATACAACTATCACTTGCTGGAGGTGAAAGAAGAAGTTTTCTATGCCAAAAAGTGTTCAACCATGAAGAAATGAGCCAAATTTGGCTTTTACAGTACATGGGTCGAGCCCAGGAGAGAGAAAATGTGAAAAACACATGGGAGCCATCCCTCATTGATGGAAAATGCATTAAAACAGCATGGAGGACCTTACAAACCCATACCCTATCATTTTTGACCATATTGGAGAAGAATGCGACCCATTCTGTATTAAATTTGGTTGTTGAAATGTCATTTCTGGCCATTGACACGTACCAGAACCGCTTTTGAATTTTCTCTCTCCAAACTGAACCAAAATTAGAAATTTTTCATGGAATCATGTAGATAATTTTAACAGCTTTCCAATGATATAAAGAACGTGAAAATCCGAGCTCTGGATCAAAATATATGATCGTTTGAAGATTTAGGGCAAAAAGGGCCACAAAACGGATCGGCGGAATTTTTTTTCAAATTTTACCTCTTTTTTGTCTTTGGAAAATTTTTCAAAAATTCCCCACACTCCACTGGTCGGATGCCATGTGGTAGCTTCCTATTGGCTGCGGGCCTCAAATGGGAAAATTTTACACAAAAACTCCGCCGAGCCATAACTTAAAAAATATAAGGAGTTAGGAGGCAAACTTTACCTTTCTGGAAAGCTGAGAGAGAGCTATATCTGATGGTGCCATTTTTAGAAAGCCTTGAGTGCCTTAAAATAAAAAAAATGTGGAATGAGGCACAAGAGAGGTAAGAACACAAGGAGTTAGCCACAAAAATGAGCTCAGGCACCATTTTGGATAACAATTTTGGTGACTCAGAGGGGTCATCTGTCTGTTAGATGAAAATACCAGTTGCTTGAAGTAGTCCATTGGGCATGGAGTCATCAAATATTCTGTTTAGAACCTCAACTAACTTAGAATGTGTAAGGAGGAAGATGGAATATCACATGATGGAAGCAAGGACTGCAAAACATCTTTAGGGACAACAAGTTGTGCCAAAGCACTTAGGGAAAGAAAAACTAACCTACAGCAAAACAATGTGCAAAGCACTTGGAGGAATGAAAATATAATCTAATATTTACAAGGTGGTAAGTTTCCCTCTAGAAGAAACGCTTGAGATAGATTCCATTGACTAGAATCTGCAGTTCTTCACCATCTAATGAGGCCAATTGGAAAGCATTGCCGTTCTTGCACTTCATGACCATGTATGGGCCACTCCAAATGGCATCAAATTTTGAATTCCTTCCCGGTTTTGCTCTATCCACATCCCATTTCAACACTAGATCTCCAACCTGAAAATACCTATCCTTGGCCTTCCTATCAAAGGTCTTTTTGATCAAAGCTTGATCCTTTTCCATTGCTTGGGATGCCTGATTTCTGACCTCCTGCAGCTCCATCAACTCTGCATATCTCACCTCCATGGGCTCAAACTCTAGCAACTCTAATTGCTTCATGAGTTCCAATGTTGGCAACTCAAGTGACATGGGCAAGATTGTCTCTCTTCCATAGACAAGTTTGAATGGAGAGTTACCTGTGGATCTCTTGGGAGTTATCCTATCAGCCCATAAGGCTGATTTCAGTTTGGTATGCCAAGACCTCTGATTCTCATCAAGAGTCCTATTATCCAAAATTCACCCCTAGGGTAATTTTGATAACATGCATCAGATTATTCAATCCCAAGAAAGTATATTGATTCAAGGCAAAAAATCATGTTTTTGGGGGTCCCCTCGGCTTTTTTCTAACTCTCCTATCTAAGAAAAAAACCCAACAAGTTTTAAAAGTGTGAAAAAGTTACAAAAAGCCAAGCTTGGGGCTGAAAAAACAAGAAAATCAGCTAAGTCCTAGTCCAGGCGGTCCTTGGGACAGTTGGGATGTCGGAGCACGAATCGGCCGAAAAACCACCAGGTGGTCTGTGTAGCATCCAGGACAGTTGGGACGTTGTGATGCGCAGGACGCGAAAAGCCAAAATGGCTGAAAGCAAGGAAAAAATGTCTTAAGTCTTTGTTTCACGTAGTTGAGACATCCGGGACAAAATTACGCGAAGGATGCGGATCGGCCGGTTTGGCGCAAGACAATCCATTTCGGGCGGTTCGGAGATATTTGTCCAAGGAAGTCCAGGACAGTTGGGACAGAAGTACGCAGAGGATACAAACCAGCCGGTTTGGCCGAAATAGAGGACTTTTGTTTGGGACATTCAGGCCAAAAGTACGTGCGAGACGTGAAAAGCCGAAAGAGCTGAGAGCGAATGGAATCTTGCCATGTGTCTTCGCCGCAAGCAGGAACAAGGAAGCCTAAATTGGGCGGTTCGGAGAAATTTGTCCCAGACAGTTTGGGACATCGGGGCCAAAAGTACGTGTGGGACGTGAAAAGGTGAAATGGCCGAAAAGAGACAAGGAGGCCCGTGGACGAATCAGAACGTGCCACGTGTCAGAAGAGGAAAAGTTGGAAATACGGCTAAGTGTTTCACCAAAAATTTTAAAGACGAAGGTCTATCCCACGGCCCTTGTCAGCAAATGAGATATTGCCACGTGTCCCGAACAGGTGGATAGGCGGGGCCAATTTGGAAAATTTTCCAAAGTAAAAATGAAGGAAATTTTTGAGAGAAAAGGCCATGGGAAATTTTGGAGTGTCAAATCCACACCCAATGGGATTTTGACACGTGTTCAAGCATAAACATGTTAGGTGTAGGCCATAAAAAATTGAAAAAAGGATGAGCCTGCCAACGAATCAGAGCCCGACATGTGCCATCCAAGTGGCAGTGCGCAAAAAAAATTCAAATATTTTCCTGCCGATCTGTTTTGGCCTGTTTTTGCCCTAAATCTTCAGATCGCCATAACTTTCGATCCAGAGCTCGGATTTTCACGTTCTTTATATCAATGGAAATCTGGTAAAATTCTCTACGTGATTCCTATGTCAATCTTACATTTTGGTTTAGGTTGGAGAGAGAAAATTTAAAAATGTCTCTGGCGCGTGGTAATGGCCAGAATTGATGTTTAAACAACTAGCTTTAATGCAAATACAGTTCGCCGATTTTACCAGGGTTCTCACCCACCGCCATAATGAGATGAATTAAAGGTAACCTAGAAGTGGTTGGGGTAGATTCATATTTCCTCTCTCTTCCCTCTCTCATTCTTCCTATAAATTATAAGGAGGGGCTTCTTTCTAAGTGGTGGTGGTTCATCTTTTCAGCTCTGCCCTCCCTTCTTTTCTTCTCCAGGGTTGAAAATGGAGTTTGAACCTCCTCCCCTACTCTGTAATGGCATTTTTGACTTTTACCATTAAAATGATGTTCTGTGCAAACTTCTGAAGCAACAAAAACGTGTTTCGTGATGCATCTGTCCATCCTTGCTCATTTTTCACTTGTTTTCTTCTTTCCTCTCTTCATTGCAGGTATTTGTGCACGTTTGAATGTTCATTGTAGGTTTGGAGCTGTGTTCATGGAGTTTTGGGACATTTTCTGTGTGAAATCTATCCTTGGGCCTGTAATGCATCTGTCCATCCTTCCCATTGCTCACCTCTCATTGTTCCATGGTAGTTTTGATAGATGTTCAACATTCTCCGTCTCTGGTGTATCACCGTTTTAGTGTAGGCTTTTTATTCTTTTTCTCTTCTCTCTCTCTCCCTGTCTCCTTGGTGGTTAGATTAGGATTAGATTAGCTTTCCTACACTAGAATAGCTTGTGGTAGGTAGTTTAGAAAGAGGAACTAGCCTTCTCTGGAGTATCCTTTCTCATTTTACAATTCCCACACTCAAAGAAAGGATTCAATGTTGTGCAATCATACTAGATGCTAGAGTGAACAACCTAGAAATCTGATCAATGTCCAGGGGTGCTGTGATTTTACACTAACAGTTTTTGCACGCCCGGTGGGACCTTAGATGTCTTACACTTCATCTTTTATAGGTTGGTGTGTTCCTGTGAAGATTTTGGCCTTTGGAGGCACTTGCAAAAACATCTGGCAACTCCATCTGATCAGCAACCCATTTCTGAAGTTGCAGACCTGTTTTTCATCCATACCCATCCATCCTTCTTTCCATCCCTATCATTCTTTTCCATTCCATGAAGTTTTGCAATCATGACTTCATTTCCATCATGGAACTCACATTTACAATAGCAGCAATGTTTCCCACGTCCAACATATTTTTTAAATCCTCCAAATCAGCATTTTGAACAAATTCAAAATCAACATGCATACCCATATGAGCAGTAATGCCAAAATCAGTTTGGATATGGAGCTTTCCAAGAGAAAGAGTGTGCATATAATGAAGACAATCAGATGCAAGATGCTGGTTTGTTGGAGAAAATCCAAAAGATGGAGGTAAAGATGGTGCAGTCTAGAGCAACAGCTCAAATGAGAGATTTCAGAATTGGTTGCAGGACTCCTTGTCCATGGGCAGGCCCTTTTCCAAGACACTTCAGCCCTCAGGAGAAGCTGGACTTCATGATGAAGATGCTACCCCAACTTGCACAATGGACATCAAAAATAGAGGCCTATACACTTGTTGTTGAACAACCTTGTCAATGGGTAAGTTCTACACCATCATCTGGTTTTTCTCTTCCCATTACTCAAGCAGCACCATCTCATTTGGAATTGCAAATTCTAAACTCCCCATCTACTGTCCCAAATGTTGATCCCATGTCTCCACCTCTCAGTTTTCCACCACACCTCAATTCTTCTTTCCTTTTTCCTTCCAAACAGTCATCCCCTGCATAAGAGCTAACAGAAATACACTCTCCCCTAAAGAAACAAGAGGTTTCACCTCCTCTACCACCACAAAAAAATTCCAAATCAATTGAGTTACAACCCATCCCTACTCTTGCATTCCCAATTCCATGTGGGGAAGAATAAATTGCAAAAATCGGCCATAAAGGACAGCAAGAAGAGGATCCCAACAGAAAATAAATGACAGACAACTTGAGAGTTTGGGCTGCCAAATTTGGGATGACAAAGATCCCCTTGATGGTTAAACCTACAGAAGAGGCTAAGGTTGAACAAATGGTGGTTAAAACTGATTTTGTGGCAGCAGAAGAAGAGAAAAAAGAAGAAGCAGATCAGCAGTCAGTTTGCTCAGAAAGTAGTGCCCATGTTGGCACTCTATTTAAAGGGAATGCTGATTCAATTCAAGTTGCACAATCAGCCATAAAGGAAGAAAGCTCAAAAGAAGATCTTGCAGTCCCAACTTGTCCTCTAGAGCAGAAGATTGAAGAATTTGACTTGACAAACTTCATGCTGGAGGAAGAGTTCAATCAAAAGCAAGATTGTCTTCAAGTAGTAGAGAAAGGAGAAGCTGCTCTAGATCCAAAAGAAGAGGAGCACATTCTAGTTGTGGAGGAGAAAATTGCAGATCCAAGGGCTTTGAGCACAAAGCAGGCTATAGAAGAACCTTCAGTTCTTCTTTCTACTTCATCTCTCTCAAATTCTAGTGCTGAAGAAGAGTTTGATCTCTCAAACTCAATGTTGGAGGGTGAAAGAAACCATGGTGGTCAAGTTACAGATCAAGAAGACACCATGGAGGAATTGAAGCATTTGCAGCAGGACAGCCATGAGGTAGTTTATCTGTCAGATTTGGAGGACTGTTTTGATGGAGAAGAGCCGGTTGAGTTTCCACCATTCTCTCTTTCATCATCCACATTCCAAACATAAGAGCCTGTTGTCATGGAGGAGAGTATCCATTTGCAGCAGCCTGCATCTTATAGAAGCTCTTTGTAATCAAGATTGGAAGATTTAAATATTTCATGTTCTTCATTGGAGGAAGAGAAAGGACAGAGGAATTTCACCATTTCTTCCACACCATCCATTCAGGAGGGTCTATAAGAAGACTCCATTTTTGGAGTTGAAAATCAGAGCTATGGGCATATCAAATGGACTAAACCTTGCCCAATCAGGTATTTGGCTTCATTGGAGCCAAAGGAGAAGTTACAACCAGTCATGCTTGCTTCTGAGCATGAGGGTGAGCTACAAAGTACCAAGGATTAGCTGTCATACCTCTTCAATCCAAATGCAGAGTAACTAAAAGAGGTATTGAATTTTCCTTCAGCTGATACCTTGACGATTTGGGTGGAAGACCAGCTTCTTGTTGATTTTCCATCCATCCAAACAGCCATGATCAACTCCAAATCAATTGCATGGCTGCCACTTTTGAGAAAGGGAAGCTATTTCTCACAACCAATTGCAGGGTTTGTTTAGCTTGCCTTTGCTTCCAGTTAGAGTAGAATAGGTATTTTTTCTTTCAGTAGAAGAAGTGCTTGCGCACACTCTGCATGTTCCATTTGGAGCATGTATGATTTTCAGTTCTATACATAGTTTTGTGGTGCTGGTTTTGCTCTTGCATAGTTCATTTTAGTGGCATTTTGGTGGGAAGGACTCCATGTCCAGTGGGATTCAAGCAGTTCAGAGGGAAGTTTTCAAAGTTCAGATCAGTTTTTAGGCTACTACTCATGACTCCATGCCCAATGGATTGCTTCAGGCTACTGATCATTCATCTAGCAAGCAGATAACCCCGCAGAGTCGCCAAAACAGTTATCCAAAATTCACCCCCCAGGGTAATTTTGATAACATGCATTAGATTATTCAATCCTAAGAAAGTATATTGATTCAAGGCCAAAAATCATGTTTTTGGGGGTCCCCTTGGCTTCTTTCTAACTCTCCTATCCAAGAAGAAAACCCAGTAAGTTTTAAAAGTGTGAAAAAGTTACAAAAAGCCAAGCTTGGGGCCAAAAAAACAAGAAAATCGGCTAAGTCCTAGTCTAGGCGGTCCTTGGGACAGTTGGGACGTCGGAGCACGAATCGGCTGAAAAGCTGCCAGGTAATCTGCGCAGCATCCAGGACAGTTGGGATGTCGAGACGCGTGGGACACGAAAAGCTGAAATGGCCGAAAGCAAGGAAAAAATGTCTTAATTCTTTGTTTCGTGTAGTTGGGACATCTGGGACAAAAGTACGCGAAGGACGCAGATCAGCCGGTTTGGCATAAGACAGTCCATTTCGGGCGGTTCAGAGATATTTGTCCCAGGAAGTTCGGGACAGTTGGGACAGAAGTACGCAGAGGGTGTGAACCGGCTAGTTCGGCCAAAACAGAGGACTTTCGTCTGGGACATCCAGGCCAAAAGTATGCGCGGGACGCAAAAAGCTGAAAGAGCTGAGACTGAATGGAATCTTGCCACTGTCTTCGCCGCAAGCAGGAACAAGGAAGCCTGAATCGGGTGGTTCGAAGAAATTTTTCCTAGACAGTTTGGGACATCCAGGCCAAAAGTACACGTGGGACGTGAAAAGGTGAAATGGACGAAAAGAGACAAGGAGGCCCATGGACGAATCAGAACGTGTGACATGTCAGAAGAGGAAAAGTTGGAAATATGGCTAAGTGTTTCGCCAAAAAATTTAAAGATGAAGGTCTGCCCCGTGGCCCTTGTCAGCAAATGAGATATCGCCACGTGTCCCGAACAGGCGGATAGGCGGGGCCAATTTGGAAAATTTTCCAAAGTAAAAATGAAGGAAATTTTTGAGAGAAAATGCCGCGGGAAATTTTGGAGTGTCAAACCCGCACCCAATGGGGTTTTGACATATGTCCAAGCGTAAACATGTCAGGTGAAGGCCACAAAAAATTGAAAAAAGGATGAGCCCACCAACGAATCAGAGCCCGACACGTGTCATCCAAGTGGCAGTGCGCAAAAAAAAATTCAAATATTTTCCCGCCGATCCGTTTTGGCCTGTTTTTTCCCTAAATCTTCAGATTGCCATAACTTTCGATCCAGTGCTCGTATTTTCACGTTCTTTATATCAATGGAGAGATGGTAAAATTATCTACAAAATTCCAGGGTCAATCTTGCATTTTGGTTCAGTTTGGAGAGAGAAAATTAAAAAATGTCTCTGGCACATGGTAATGGCCAGAACTGACGTTTCAACAACCAGCTTTAATGCAAATACAGTTCACCGCTTTTGCCAGGGTTCTCACCCACCGCCATAATGAGATGAATTAAAGGCAACCTAGAAGTGGTTGGGGTAGATTCAAATTTCCTCTCTCTTCCCTCTCTCATTCTTCCTATAAATTGTAAGGAGGGGCTTCTTTCTAAGTGGTGGTGGTTCATCTTTTCAGCTCTGCCCTCCCTTCTTTTCTTCTTAAGGGTTGAAAATGGAGTTCCAACCTCCTCCCCTACTCTGTAATGGCATTTTTTCCTTTTACCATTAAAATGATGTTCTGTGCAAACTTCTGAAGTAACAAAAACGTGTTTCGTGATGCATCTGTCCATCCTTGCTCATTTTTCACTTGTTTTCTTCTTGCCTCTCTTCATTATAGGTATTTGTGCACGTTTGAATGTTCATTTCAGGTTTGGAGCTGTGTTCATGGAGTTTTGGGACATTTTATGTGTGAAATCTATCCTTGGCCTGTGATGCATTTGTCCATCCTTCCCATTGCTCACCTCTCCTTGTTCGATGGCAGTTTTGATAGATGTTCAACATTCTCCTTCTCTGGTGTATCACCGTTTTAGTGTAGGCTTTTTGTTCTTTTTCTCTTCTCTCTCTCTCCCTGTCTCCTTGGTGGTTAGATTAGGATTAAATTAGCTTGCCTGCACTAGAATAGCTTGTGGTAGGTAGTTTAGGAAGAGGAACCAACCTTCTCTGGAGAATCCTTTCTCATTTTACAAGTCCCACACTCAAAGAAAGGATTCAATGTTGTGCAATCATACTTAATGCCAGAGTGATCAACCTAGAAATCTGATCAACGTCCAGGGGTGCTATGATTTTGCACTAACAAGTCCTCCTAATGATCCTCAACAAGTTCTTGTTTGTAGACTCAGCCTGGCCATTACCTTGAGTGTAATAGTTTAGTGAAGTGCTTGGGTAGATCCCGTTCTTGACAGCCCACTCAGTCACCTTAGATCTAATGAATGCCAATGCATTATCTGAGATTATTGTAGTAGTTATACCAAATCTGGTTGCTATCCCCTCATAAATGTCTAAGATGTTGGACTCATTTGCTTCTTTGAGTGCTACTGCTTCAGTCCATTTGGTGAAGTAGTCCGTGGCTGTCAAAATCCATTTGTGCCTTTGACTTGATTTGGGATTAATGACTCCAATGAAGTCCAAACCCCATTGTATGAATGGCTGGTCAACTGAGATTGGATGCAATGGAAGGGTAGCAAGTCTCTCTTTTCCTGTGAAGAATGCACAATTCTTACACCTCTTCATCCATGCATAGCAATCACTGAAAATTTTAGGCCAATAATAACCAGCCTTCATGATTTTTAGAGCTATCACTCTTGGTACAAAATGACCACCAGCTGGTCCACCATGGAACTCTTCCAACACCCTATGAATCTGATTTGTGCTAATGCATCTCAGCAGCACTCCATTCACATCTTTCTTGAACAAAACTCCATCAACAATTGCATATGGGATAGCCTGCAATCTGAAGTGTCTTCTTTGGGTCTTGTTCATCTCTAGAGGGCATAGGCCTATGCTTAGGAAGTGCATTATACCTTGGGTCCAACAAGGAGTGGGGGCAGCATTGTTTCCTTCTTGAGTGCCACATGGCTCATGGCTGTCTTGAACTGTCAAAACAGCCTCTCCTTCATTGCATGCTTCTTTTTGCTTCCCCAAAACCAGTTGCTCACATAATCCTTTTCCTCTTACCAACTTGGTGATTTTGATCTCAATGTCATACTCCATGACACGGGTGATCCAACCTGCCCTTTTCTCATTCAAATCTTTGTTGAGGAGGAAGTCCTTAACCCCATCATGTGAGACCAGCAACTGGACCTTGTTGTTTGAGACTAAATGCTTAAATTTCTTCAAGCTTCTGATTACTGCCAGCACATGCTTCTTAATAAAAGAGTACTTCACCTCATAGTCATCTAGGCTCTGGCTGAAGAAGGCAATTTCCTGCTCATCATTATCCTTGTTCTGCTATACCAAAATGGCAGAAATAGTGTCATTACCTCCAAATGCATAGAGGATGAAATCCTTGGAGAAGTCTAGGTTGATGAGAGTTGGTGCTTGAGAAATGGTTTCCTTGATTGCTTCAACACTCTCCTTGCCTTCTGCTGTCCACTTGAAAGCCATGCTCTTCTTTAACATTTTTGTGATGGGCTTGACAAGGGCTGCAAAATCTAGGACAAACCTCTAAACAAAGTTTATCCTCCCTAAGAAACTCTGAAGGGCTTTCTTGTGGCTTGGCAATGGTAGTGCTCTTATGGCTTCAACCCTCTCTGGATCAGTTGCTAATTCTTCTTTGGAGACAATATGGCCAATGATCTTTCCTTCATGTGCAAGAAAGATACACTTTCTAGGATTTAAAGACACTCCAAATCTCCTGCACCTCGTGAAAACTTGTCTCAAATGAGAGAGGTGGTCTGTTGCATTTTTCGAAAAAACAGTGATATCATCAAGGTAAATCAGCACCATGTTGTTAATCAAACCTTTGAACACCATGTCCATTGCCCTTTAGAAGGTAGCACCAGCATTGGACAGCAAAAATAGCATTTTCCTATATGCAAAAGTTCCCCATTTGGTTGTGAAGGTTGTCTTGAATTGGTCTTCCTCCTTCACCATAATCTTATTGTAGCCTTAGTAGCCATCAAGTAGTGAAAACCTCTTGGAGCTAGCCACAACTTGCAAAATTTACTCCATGGAAGGGAGTGGGTAATGGTCCTTGAGAGATGCTCTATTTAATTCTCTGAAATCAACACACAATCTGATCTCCCCACTCTTCTTTCTAATTGGAACCAAGTTGGAAACCCAACTAGAATTATTGATTGGGAATATGATTCTTAACTCAATCAGCTTGTCCAATTCTTTCCTCATGAGAGGCTCCATGTGTGGATTGACTGGTCTTTGTTTCTGCCTAATAGGCTTAGTATTTGGATCCAATTCAATGGTATATTGAGTTAAGTTGGGATTGAAACCTTTCAAATCTTCGTAGCTCTAAGAAAACACATCTGGGAATTCTTGATAGAGCTGCATGAATTCATACCTTTCTTGTTCAGTTGTCATCTTCCCAATTTGCAATGGTTTGTTCTCTTCTACCAGGATGGATACTGAATCCTCTCTCTTGACCTGAATGTTTGCTTTCTCCTTTCTAAATTGATCATTGGGATTAAAAATGGACTCCAAAGTGATAAGTCCCTTAGGTAGCTTGTTAGTTCTCAGCTGTACCACCTGGTCACCATACTGTTGTTCCAACTTTTCTTGATTCTTAGCTGAGAACTCAGCTTCTTCTTGCAAGAAATGGATGATTTACTAGTCATTCTCAAACACTTGTCAACTGACATTGTTATCTGGCATTGAAGGCCTCACAATCATGTGGATGTTTGGCTGTACCTTGTCTTTTTGAATGCTTTCCACAATTTCAAAGGCTGCCCCTACTACTGCAAGCCTGTCAGCAGCTTGATTCTCTTTCTTAGGCATGGATTTGATGCCAAAACCCTCAAAATCTTCCATGAGGTCCCACACCCTGTTCTTGTAGCACCTAAGTAGATCATTCTTGGTAGCATGTAATCCCTTGACCTGATTTACAATCAATTCACTGTCACCAAATACTTGCAAGTTCTTTATTTTCTTCTTGATTGCCCAATGAATCCCTTGCACTAAGGCTTCATATTCAGCAGTGTTATTGGAGCATGCAAACTGAAATCTAAAATATGAATAGTACTTTACTCCTTGAGGTGAAATAAGCATGGCTCCACCTCCTGCACCTTGTCTACTCCTTGATCCATCAAAAAATAGTTGCCATACCTCATTGTCATCTTCATGGTTTGGCTTGGTGATGTTAGGAATAGGCTGATTTTCTTCATGTATGTAATAGACCCCTAGCTCAGATTCTTCCACTTCTTGATAAGGATAAAAATCATGTACCTTGTTTTCCCATTCATCAAGAGTTGGATACAGGATGCTTCCAACCTTGGTGTCAGCTTCATCGGTGCTTGGGTGGTCTTCTTGATCAAATGCTGAACAATTGACGTTGATCTGACTTGGAGTGTAAGGCTCAATGTGGAAGTTTGCAATAGGTTTAGACCTGATTGTAGCCTTAGTTCCATAACTCGTTCTGAACAGCATGTGTGACCAATCATCAGACAAATATCCCCTAATTTTGGCTGTGAAGTCCCTTGACAAGCATACGGCAAAGAGTGGTGGAAGGTCTATGACTGATATATCTTGTAAAACAACAACGTTTAGACATGCATGCAAGGTAATACTCAAGTTTCTAATCACCCCAACTGTTGTTACTGCTGTCCCATCCAGCTGCACTACCCCTTTGGATATGGTTTCATACTAGAGCCCTAGCTGATCAGATATTTGTTTAGGCATCACTGAGCTACTTGCCCCATAATCTATCATGTAATTGTGCACTAACTGATTTCCAATGATTAATGAAACATAGAAAGGAGGGGGCTTCAACATTTTACCTTGCTGTCCTCCATGATTTCCCTCAAGCTAGGCAGCATTTGTGAGCACTTTCTCTTGCATCTGAACTTGCTGATTTGAAGTTGGCCAGTCCTTCATGGCAGCTTGTAACAAGTCTCTTTGGCTTGGGATAGATAGGGATTCCCACATTGAGAGATTAACATTTGTCTTCTTTATCTGATCAATGATACTGAATGGTGATGAAGGATTTATTTTTTGTCCCTTTGCTTGTACATTCACTCCTTGCACGTGGTAACAATAACTGGTATTTGAGTTAGTCTAGGAGCTGTTCTTGGCTACCCTTGTGCATTTGAAATTGGATTTTGCTTGCCAACCATTTGTGGAGCCATGGAAGGTTGTGGATTGGTTGGAGCTAATGGCTGTTCTTCACCAAAATTCCTTCGTTTTGACCTTTTGTTGGCTACAACACCTTGAGAGACCATTTGATTCATGCCACAAAAATCCTCTGCTTGCCAATTTACCAACGTGGTGTCATTTGGAGCTGACTGCTGTTAGAATGTTTCTTGTTGTTGGTTGTTTCCTTGACTACCCTCACCCTCCACACCAGTAGTTGTCACCATTAATGCTTGATTCAAAGCACCATTGAAGCACATGGCTGGTTATGAGGTTCATTGCATGGAAAACACCAGTCATACTCATGAGCAATGTTGTTTTGTGTTAGCACCAATGCCTTAGAGGTAGATATGGCATTTTTATTGTATGGTTGAAATGGTCTATTGGCAGGAGTCCTTGTTTGATTCATATTTGCAGCTGGATTAGGAGGTCTTTGTCGTTGGTATGGCTGCCTGTTAGGCTGAGCTTGGGGCTGGTAAGAAGGTCTAAAACCTTGGGCTTGTTGCCTTTTGAGAGTAACCAGCTCATTGCCTAGGTTTTGCAGTTGCTTCATGACTTCTTAAAACTCATTTGGGGCACTTGGAGATGAAGTAGAAGCTTCATTTGAACTCTAATTTCTAGGAGTGGGAGAAGGAGCCAAATTAGGTGCTTGATTGGTATTTGGAATCTCTAAACTTGGAAACAATGGCATGGGAGGTCTAGGGGCTAGTTTGTCATCTTGGATCAAACAATTTTCAGCCCTAATGGCAATGCTATAAGCCATAGGGATAGTTATGCCTCCCATGGACTAAATCAACATAGAAATATCAAAATTTAGAGCTTTGAGATAATAGAGAAAAGCACCTTCTGCTGTTGGCTTGAATGCTACTGGAATTCTCTCCCAAGTCTTTTGAAATCTAAAGTTGAAATCGGTCAGTTGTTCATTGGGAGCTCTCTTGATGGTTGTCAGCTGCTCCAAAAGAGACAAGTTGTCTCCCTTCTCTCCAAATTGCTCATGAAGTGCTATACACAGCTAATTCCAATTTGTGATAGAACTAGCTCCAAGGCTTCTAAACCATTGTAATGCTTTCCCCTTGAATGAAGATGCCAGCAATTTGACAGCCACTTGCATCTCATTGATTTCATGAATTACACAAAGATTGGCAATGTCTTTAACATGATCCCCTGGAGTAGTCTGATTTTCTCCAGTGAAGTAAGGAATGTTCTTCAAGACTGCAATTGGAATTGGATGTTGTGCATTGAGGGAAAGTGGGCTGCTACCTGTGAAATTGACATAGGGGTTGTTTTGTGGCATTCTACTTGGTCTTAAAACCCTTGTTGACTGAATGAAAGGCCTATCAGGTGGAGGAGTTGAAAGAGTTCTGTTTAGTGGAGATGGAGACCTTTGAATCCTTCTCCCACTTTGCCTTACTCTTGGAGATAACTGCAGATATTCAAACAACACCTCTTCTTCTCCAGCTCTTAACCTTGTAGTGATTCTTCTCATGAGTTTTCAGGCCTACACTGCTGAGACCAGTTGATTCTTCTCCTTGGAGTCACCAGATGTGTAATTTATAGCTCTTTTGAAGCAAGAAAATGTAGCAGATGCACATCAACTTTGCTACCATAAAAATGAGACCTCTAAGGTCCCACCCGGTGTGCCAAAACTGTTGTTGCAAATCAGTAGCACCCCTAGATGTAAATCAAGGTTCTAAATGATGTTTAGAGCATCCAATGTGATTGCACATCATGGAAACCTCTCTCCAAGTGTGGGACTTGTGAAAATGAGAGAGGAATATCTAGAATAGAGGTTGGTTCCTCAAAATCCTCTGATTTAGATCTATATTTTGCACAACTACAGAGGTTCTGATCCTAATCCTACTCTAAATTGCAAGGAGACATCGATAAAAATGCAAAAATGAAACTAAACTAAAGATGGTGATGCACCAAAAGGAGTGGTGAAACATTTTTTGCCATGTAAATAGACATAAATTCATGAAATGCAACAAGGGAAAACATACACAAGCTGATAGATGTAATTAGAGGTCTTAAAATGAAGTAGAACAATACAAACAGAGGACTGAAAGCATCCACAGAGTTTACACTGTCAATTCCATGTAAAAATCTCTTGCATTTCACCATCAAAGAGGTATAAACCTGTTACAAACTATGAAAAAGGTCTGATTCTTACAACTATCACTTGCTGGAGGTGAAAGAAGAAGTTTTCTATGCCAAAAAGTGTTCAACCATGAAGAAATGAGCCAAATCTAGATTTTACCGTACATGGGTTGAGCCCAGGAGAGAGAAAACATGAAAAATGCATGGGAGCCATCCCTCATTGATGGAAAATGCATTAAAACAGCATGGAGACCTTACAAACCCATACCCTGTCATTTTTTACCATATTGGAGAAGAATGCGACCCATTTTGTATTAAATTTGGTTGTTGAAATGTCATTTTTGGCCATGGACACGTACCAAAACTGTTTTTAAATTTTATCTCTCCAAACTTAATGAAAATTAGAAATTGACCATGGAATCATGTAGATAATTTTAACAGCTTTCCAATGATATAAAGAACGTGAAAATCTAAGCGCTGGATGAAAAGATATGATCGTTTGAAGATTTAGGGCAAAAACGGCCCAAAAACGGATCGGCGGGAAAAATTTTCAAATTTTACCTTTTTTTTGTCTTTGGAAAAAATTTCAAAAATTCCCCATGCTCCACTGGTCATTTGCCACGTGGCAGCTTCCTATTGGCTGTGGGCCTCAAATGGGAAAATTTTCCACAAAAACTCCACCGAGCCATAACTTGAAAAATATAAGGAGTTATTAGGCAAACTTTACCTTTTTGGAAAGCTGAGAGAGAGCTCTATCTAATGGTGCCATTTCCAGAAAGCCTTGAGTGCCTTAAAATAAAAAAATGTGGACTGAGGCACAAGAGAGATAAGAACACAAGGAGTTAGCCACAAAAACGAGCTGGGGCACCATTTTGGATAACAACTGCCTCATTGTTGTCCTGCTGCAAATGTTCAACCTCTCCCATGGCATTCTCTTGATCTGCAACTTGATCACCATGGTTTCTTTCATCCTCCAGCATTGAGTTTGAGGGATCAAACTCTTCTTTAGTACTAGAACTTGAGAGAGATGAAGTAGAGAGAAGAACTGAAGGTTCTTTCTATAACCTGCTTTGTGCTCAAAGCCTTTGGATCTGCACTTTTCTCCCCCATAGCTAGAATGTGCTCCTCTTCTTTTGGATTTGGAGAAACTTCTCCTTCCTCTTGCTGTCCCTCTGGACACTATATTATGAACAAATTGATTACTAATCTGCAACTCCTTTTTTCTCTTCTTCTGCTGCAACAAAATCAGTCGTGACCACCATTTTTTCTTTAACTCCAACCTCTTCTGAAGGTTTCATCAGCAAAGGGATCTTCTTCATCCCAAATTTAAGATCCCAACTCTTCAAAATTTGAATTTCTTCATCCTTGTTTGGCTTCTCTTTTTGTTGTCCTTAATGACTGATTTTTTTAATTTTTTGTGGTGGTGGAGGAGGTAAAACCTCTTGTTTCTTTGGAGGAGAGGGTGTTTCATTTAGCTCTTGTGGAGGGGATGATTGTTTGGAAGGAAAAAGGATAGAAGAATTGAGATGAGGTGGAAGACTAGGGGGTGGAGAAATGGATTCAACACTTGGGACAGCAAATGGAGAGTTTAAAACTTGACACTGCTGAGATGAAACAGATTGGGAAAGAGGAAAAGAAAAGGCATGAGATGGTGTGCTTACCCATTGACAAGGTTGCTGAATACTCCTCTCATACACCTCTATTCCTTCAATCCACTTTGCAAGCAATGGCAGCATTGCAATCATGAAGTCAAGCTTCTCTTGAGGGCTGTAATGCCTTGGGAAAGGTCCCACCCATGGACAGGGTGCTCCACAACCGATTCCAAATGCTTTCATTTGTGCTTGAGCCCTGGATTACACCATGTTTACCTCCATCTTTTGGATTTTCTACAACAGACCAACATCTTGCATCTGATTGTCTTCATTGTATGCACACCCTTGCTCTTGGAAAGCTCCATAGCCAAACTGATTTTGGTATTGTTGCTAATATGGGTATGTATGCTGATTTTGAATTTGTTCAAAATGCTGATTTGGAGGATTTAAAAAATATGTTGGAGGTGGGAAACATTGCTACTATTGTAAATGTGAGTTCCATGATGGAAATGAAGTCATGATTGCACAACTTCATGGAATGGAAAAGAATGAAAGAGATGGAAAGAATAATGGATGGAAATGGATGAAAAATAGGTTTGCAACTTCATAAATGGGTTGCTGATTAGATGGAGTCGCCAGATGTGTTTGCAAGTGCCTCCAAAGCCTGAAATCTTCATAAGAACCCACCAACCTGTAAAATATGAAGTGGAAGACCTCTAAGGTCACACCGGGCATGCCAAAACTGTTGTTACAAATCAGCAACACCCCTGGATGCAAATCAATTTTCTAAATTGATGTTTTAGGCATCCAGTGTGATTGCACAACATTGAAACCTCTCTCCAAGTGTGGGACTTGTAAAAATGACAGAGGAATCTCTAGATTAGAGGTTGGTTCCTCAAACTCCTCTGATTAGATCTATTATTTGCACAACTGCAGAGGTTCATATCCTAAGTTTATCCTAGATTGTAAGGAGACAAGGATAAGAGATGCAAAAATTGAAACTAAACTAATAAGGGTGATACACCAAAGGAGTGGTGAAGATTTTTTGCTCATGAAAACTGACACAAATCAAAAATTGTAACATAAAACATCATGCACAAGTTGATAACTGTAATCAAAGGTCTGAAATGAATCAAACAACACATGCAAAGTACTGAAAGCATTCACAAAGCCTGCATTGTGATTTTCAACATCAAAATCCTTGTATTCCAACACCAAAGAAGTAGAAAGACCTGTTATAATCCCTAGAAGGTCTGATCCTTCCAAAATCACTTGCTTAAGGTGAAAAAAGAAGCTTGCTGTGCAAAAAGGTGTTCCACCTTTGAAAAATGAGCCAAATCTAGCTTTTACAGTGCATGGGTTGAGCCTAGGAGAGAGAAAATATGAAAAAATGTGGGAGCCATTCCCCATTAACAAAAATACATTAAAAATTGCATGGATGTCCTTACAAACCCATGCCTTGACATTTTTGACCATGCTGGAGAAGAATGTGACCCATTTTGCATTAAAATTGGTTGTTGAAACATCAGTTCTGTCCATGGGCGCATACCAGAAGCGTTTTTTGATTTTATCCCTCCAAACTGAACCAAAATTCAAAATTGACCATGGAATCTTATAGAGAATTTCACCAACTTTCCATTTATATAAATAACGTGAAAATAGTTTTAGGGCAAAAACAGGCCAAAATCGGATTGGCAGGCAAAAAGTTTTTTTTTACCCGTTTGGTCTTTGGAACATTTTTCAAATTTTCCCCACGCTCTGCCACTCCAGGTTCCACATGGCACATTCTGATTGGGTGCAGGCCCCTCTTGACCATTTTTTCCTTCAGGTCGCTTGGTGTTTTTTTTGCCCTTGGACATGTGGCAGCTCCTGATTGGTTGCGGGCCTTCTAGGGAAAAATTTCCCACCAAAACTCCGTTGAGCCATAACTTGAAAAATACGTGGAGTTAGGATGAAAAATTTACCTTTCTAGAAAGATGAGAAAGATCTCTATCCAATGATACCATTTCCAGAAGGTTTTTAGTGCCTAAAAAGTAAAAATTTATGACTGAGGCACAATAGAAGGAAAGAATGAAAGGGAGTTAGCCACAAAATGAGTAGGGGGCACATCTGGATAATAGTTAGTTCATTGCCCTGAGTTTCCTTCAATTTTCTAAGTTTACTAACATGTTCAATTTTCAATTAGTTTTGTTTTCTAGATTATCAATTTGCTAGTTTTAGGTTTTAAGTCTCAATGTATCTAGTGTGCCCAATGGTCCAAGATTTTGAACCACTACTCTGATACCAAGTGTGATACCCGCTTCAACTACCACTTGAGACTAAAAAACAAATTAGGAAAATTATGGAATAAATTTTATTTTAATTTTTTATAGGAAGAGTCTACAACCAAGTTACAAGACATTAGTTTGAAACTAAATAGGTTTCAAAACAAATTCTAATTAACCAAACCCAAGATTTCTATTTTTATCTTATAACAAGTTTACTAGGTTCCAATTTGGAGGTTACAAGTTTTACTAAGGTTCAAGGAGAAATTTATCGTCAGGCCTACTCTTTATCAATCCCTGAACTTTAATTGGATTTTTCACAAACTTAGATTTATCAAAACTTTCCTAAACTAAGCTCATTGGATAGGAAATTTTCTCACCTTTCCAACCATATAAAGAAGTCCTCCTAACTCCTTGTAAAACTCAAGTTATGGCTGAGCGGAGTTTTAGGGGAAAATTTTCCCTTGGAGGTCCGCGGGGTTAAGGAGAAAATTGGGAAATTTTTTCCCAAATGCCACGTGTCATCACGTGATTGGTGCGGGTGATCAGGTCGCGGGGAAAATTTTGAAATTTTTCCCAAAACCAAAGTCTCAATTTTCCAAAGGGAAATTTTTTCTCCATGTCTCTGCACTTGCTCAAATGGCCACGTGGCGCTTTGTGATTGGCCGCGGGCCGGCGGAGGGAATTTGGAATTTTCACCCATGGGGTTAAAATATTAAAATAATTGCATGGACTTGTGCACACATGGGGAAACGTGTCAACATCCTATTGGAAACAGGGATGCAGGTTGGCGGAGGAAAAAGTGAAATTTTTCCAAAAGGGCAAAAAGTTAAGTTTTCATTTCTAAATCCACGGGCCCTTCTTGCCACGTGTCAAAACATGATTGGTGCGGGTCCACGGGGTTGCGGGGAGAAAAGTGAAATTTTTCCCAACACAAAAAAAGGTTAAGTTTTTCGTTTTGATCCGCGCACCCCCTGCCACGTGTTAGCACGTGATTGGTTGGGGGTCGTGGTGTTGCGGGGAAATTTGGGGAAAAATTTTCAAAATTTTAAGTTTTTATTAAGGGCCCACCCCTCCAAGGTGCCACGTGATGAATTTTTATAGGATGAGAGGGTAGTGGGGCTGTGGAACTTTTTAGGAACTTTTTCCAAAGTTCAAAATTAAAATTTTTCTAAGGTCGAATTATTTTGTTTTTGGTTTGGGATGGCCATTTTCAAGTAAAACTTCAAATGGCCATAACTTTTGATAGGAAGCTCCATTTTTGGAAAACTTGGACTTTCCAGAAAGCTCTCAAAGTCTTATTTTCATAGAAAACATTAATTTTATAATTTGGTGAATTTTAGAGGGTCAATTTTAAGAAATCAATCTGCAAGGTTTATAATTTTAAAACTGGCAGTTTCTAACTTATAAAATTTAATTCAATTTTGATATTTATTCTCTTCAACATGTAATTGAACATGGGGGAATGCTATTGGGTGGATATTAGATTTTTTTAAGGTTCATTTTGTGGATTGAGTTATAACTAATATATTTTACATCCTTTGACGGGAAAGTGGTCCAACAAGTTCAAAAATTGATTTTGTAAAGTTCTAAAATGTATTTCTCTGGTGTTGTGGTCAAATTGAATTCCTTGTAACATATTTCATCTAAATTTCATTGTTTCAATACTTAATTTAACTTACAGATCTGAACTGCACATTTATTAGATAAAATTCTAATTGCCAGATTTAGGAAAGAAAAGGAACAGAGTTCATTTATTATCAACTGTAATGATTTATTTGCCACTTCCAAAACATGGTAATCTTATCAAATCTTTACTAAACAATTAATTTATCCATCTTCTCATTCATACAATAAGGCAACGTTTGGTATTTCAAATTTTAATAATTACAAGGAACAGACTGTTGTATTTTTCTTCCATACGCATTTTCTTTTCACACAGAGATAACATTTCAAAATAGTAACTCCAATTTAAAGCAAAATTACAATTAAATCTAAATCCAACATTGAAATTGAGGCAGGAATATATTTCTTTCATTAATTTTCAACATTACATCAACAGATCATTTCTTCATTTGAATTTCAATGTTAAATCTACAACTGTATGACAGTCTTTTCCAATACAGAGAATAGAATATTTCATCTTTACATTTCAATTAAATTCCATACTTCCATTTACCATATAATGGCTTCACATTACAAAATTATACAACTCATCCATGCGATGTGGGAAGGGGTTACAAGAGTTTTCTCAAAAAGGATGACTGTAAAACTATATTCTTCTTTCTCCAAATAGCAACTTGTTGATTTCTTCATTCTTGCAACTTGAATCACAACAAGGAAGGGGGAAAGGCAACACTCTCCACCCAACCAAGACATCCAATGGGAAAAGAGAAGCCATCTTTCCCCATTGGCCCCCGAGCCCCAACCATATTGGAATGGAACATGATGATATAACACATGGAAACATGGCTTCTACACATACAAGCATAAATTCACAAACACAAATAAACACAAAGTAAGAAGATGTAGTTCTCAACTACAACAATCAATTCCAAACAAAACAAAGGCTCCTTCTCTAAGCAAGCAAGCCAAGCAAGAGAAAGAACTATGGAGGTCTCCTTATGCCTCCCAAGTTGAAGTTTGGGCATCCACCAAGAGAAAACCGCCAAGATCATAGCAATCCCATAAACCTTATCCCTCCTCAACCCCTCCTTATCCCTCCACCAAATTTATCCCTTATACCTCCCCCAAAGTAGGAAATGCAAGCAATTTCCTTTCCTAGGTAGATCCCAAACCAACATTCCCTCCCAAGAACAAATAACAATGGCAAATCCCTTATCCCTCCTCTGATAACCTCATAGTCTTCTCTCCACACTATGCCCTAATAATTCTACCCATCTCTCAAAAAAATTACAAACACAACACATTAAAATTCATGCTAAAAGAGGAAAATACAACAATTTTAAAAGAGTGGGAACCTACCTCTCCATAATGGAAACTTGTTTCCAAAACAACAGGTTCTTTGTTGCACAAAAACCAGTCCCAATTAGCAAGAGGAATGCATGCACAAGTAATTCCACTTCTTCCACCAAGCAAGCTCCAAAAATGCAAGAAAATTTGACCAAAGAGTGAAATCTCCAACTTTTAACAACCTCAAAATGAGGAGGAATTCCAATTTTAAAGGAGAGGGTGGAAGAGGATGATGTGGATTCCAAGTGGGATGCCACATCATTTTTCCTCATCCCAAAATGCAGTCAACATCAAGGTAATTGAATCCTAATAAATGTGAATGAAAAACCACTTACACACTTCATTCTGCCCATCCTAAAAAAAAGAATGCATTTAAAATTTGTAAGACAAGTGCAAACAAATCTTACAATAAATCAAGTCAAAATGCAATAAAATAAGCTGATTTTGACTCCAAATTATTAAACATGATTGGTGTAGGTTTTTGAGAGGTGTGGGACAAGTTTAACTTGTCCCATAAGCCTCCAATTTAGGCTCCCAAGGCCAAATCCGAGTTTCAAAGAGGATGGAGTGTTCTACTCCAAAATCTGCCTTACACAATCTATCATTTTACTTACACAACTCTTACATCCTCTTACAATTTTTTACACATGCATTTATATTTATTACAATCTTTTATAAAGATTTATCTATTTACCACATGGTTACTATATATATATATATATATATATATATATATATATATATATATATATATATATATATATATATATATATATAAGTCAATTTTCATTTTCAACCAAGACAATAACATTTAATTTATATTCCACATCCCAAATAATATAATTGAAATTTAACTATAATATTCTCACATTATACTATCACATTAAAATAATTAAAATAAAGAGCACATTACAAATAAAATACATACAACAATAATTTTAAAAATGGACACAACAAATAAAGCACACATATACCCCATGGTCACAATAATGGAAATCCCCCCATGGAAAATCCTAACAAAACACAACATACAACTCAAACATAGTTACCATGGTGACCTTGTTGATTTCACACTGAATTCCAATATGGTTAGTCTCCAGTCCCCTGACATTGTTATGATTTGTAACCTGTAAAATGCAATATACCCCTTCGGCCTCATGGCCATATCAAAACATATAAATGATATAAGCAACATACAATTATTAAATCCAAATCACAACATTATCAATAATTTAACATTTATCATTTAAATTCAACTGCAACTATATCATCATCCGATAGATCTCTATACTATAGCTATTCATAATATCAATGTCACATGTCTACAATCAAAAGCAATAACCTGTCCATGTCAACCAGTATGTCATCATCCACATAATAATACTGATGTCTCAATGATCATCAAGCAAAATATCTGAATCCAGATCAATATTAATCCAGGATCTAACATCTAACCATCATACTAATCAAAACATAATAATGTCCATAATAGTCCCTAATACATCATAATACATCAAAACATGAGAATATCCAAAATGTGACCAATAGTGTCAGGATTAGTATCTAAATAGTGTCCAAGGAAAGTCGGCACTCCAGTGTGTGGGTGCGGGTGCGCGTGTGTGCATGTGTGTGTGCATGTGTAGGTGCAGGTTTGTGTGCGTGTGTGTATGTGTATGTGTGTGTGTGCGTGTGTGTGCGTGTGTTTGCATGAGCATGTGTGTGTGTGTGCGTGTGTGTGTGCATGTGCGTGTGCATGTGTGAGTGTTTGTGTGTGTGTGTGTGTGCGAGTGTGTGTGCATGTGTGGAAGTGCATCCGTGCGTGTGTACACTTGCGTGTGCATATGTGAGTGCGTGTGCGCGTGTGTGTGCATGTTCGTGTGTGTGTGTGTGTGCATGTGCGTGTATGTGCACGTGTGCGTGTGCATGTGTGTGTTATTGTGTCTACGTTTGCGTGTGCATGTGTGTGTTCACATTTGTGTGCATGCGTGTGTGTGCAAGTGCGTGTGGTTGTGCATGTGCATGTGCGCATACGTGTACATGTGTGTGTGCACATACATGTACATGTGTGTGTGTGTGTGTGTGTGCGCGTGTGTGAGTGTATGTGCGTGTGCCCGTGCGCATGCGCGTGCATGTTCATGTGTGTGTGTCTGCGTGTGCGAGTGTGTGTGTGTGTGTGCGTGTGTGTGCATGTGCATGTATGTGTGCGTGTACGTGTGCATGTGTGTATTTGTGTAGAGGTGCGTGTGCGTGTGTGTGTTACTGTGTGTTTAGAGGTGCACGTGCATGTGCGTGTGTGTGTGCATGTGCGAGTGCGTATGTCCATGTCTATTCATCTGTGTGTATGTGTCTGTTTGCGTGTCCGCATGCGTGTGGAGGTGTGCATGCGTGTATTTTTGCGTGTGCACTTGTGTGTCCGTGTGCGTGTGCGTGCTTGTGTGTGTGTGTGTATGTGTGCGTGTCCATATAAGTATGTTGTGCATGTTCTTATGTGTGTTTGTTTGCGTGTTCATATGCATGTGTAGGTTCACATGCGTGTTTGTTTGCAAGTGCATGTGTGCATGCACATGTGCGTGTGCAAGTGCATGTGTGCGTGCGCATGTGCGTGTGCAAGTGCATCTTGTCGTGTGCATGTGCGTGTGCGTGTGTGTGTGCGAGTGCATGTGCATGTTTGGGTGTGCGTCTATTTATGTGTACATCTTCACGTGTGTGTGCACGTTCACGTGCATGTGTGAGTGTGTGTGCGCGTGCGCGTGTATATGTGTGTGTATGTGGATATGTGTGTGCGTCTGCGTATGTATGTGTGTGTGCATATGCGTGTACGTGTACAAGTGTAGGTGTGTGTGTATGTGTGTACGTGTGTAAGTGCACGTGGTTTTGCATGTGTGTGTGCGTGTGCATGTGCCCATGCATGTGCATGTGTGTGTTTGTTTGTGTGTGTGTGTGTGCATGCATGCGTATGTGTGTGTATAGTTGCACATGCATGTGCGTGTGCGTGTGCATTTACGTGTGTAGGTGCGCGTACGTGTTTGTTTGTGTGTGCATGTGCGTGTACGTGTGCGTGTGCTTGTGTGAGTGTGTGTGCATGCGCATGCATGTGCGTGTGTGCGTGTGCGTGTGCGTGTGCGTGTGCATGTACATGTGTGTGCATGTACGTGTGCCTATGCATGTGCGTGTGCACGTGTGTGTGCGTATGCATGTGTATGTTCATGTGTGTGTGTGTGTCTGTTTGTGTGTGCATGTGCGTGTATAAGTGCGTGTGTGCGTGTTTGTGTGAGTGAGTGTGTTTATGTGTGTGTGTGCGTGCGTGTGTGCATATGCGTGTGTGTGTTCGTGTCCGTGTACGTGTGCAAGTGTAGTTGTGTGTGCATGTGTGTGCGTGTGCAAGTGCGTGTGGTTGTACATGTGCGTGTGCGTGTTCGTGTGTGAGTGTGTGTGCATGTGCGGGTGCATGTCCATCCATGTGTACATGTGCATGTGTGTGTCTGTGTGCGTGTGCGTGTGCATGTTTGTGTGCATGTGTGTGCGTGTGCATGTGCGTGTGTGAGTGTGAGTGTGTGTGTGTGTGTGTGTGTGTGTGTGTGTGTGTGTGTGTGTGTGTGTGTGTGTGTGTGTGTGTGTGCAACTGCGTGTGGTTGTGCATGTGCTCATGTGTGTGCTAGTGCGTGTGCACTTGTGCATTCGCGTGTGTGTGCATGTGCATGTGTGTGTGCATGTAGAGATGCTCGTGTATGTGTGTATGTAGAGGTGCGCATTCATTTTCGTGTGTGTGTGTGTGCATGTGCATGTGCATGTGTGTGTGTGTGTGTGCATGTGCATGTGCATGTGTGTGCACGTGTGCATGTGCGAGTGCATGTGCGCATGTACATGTAGCTGCGTGTGCATGTTTGTTTGCGTGTACGCGCGTGTGTGTGCGTGCGTGTGCGTGTGCATGTGTAGGTGAGCATGTGTGTGTGTGTGCGTGTTCGTGTACTGGTGTGCATAAGTGTCTGTTTACGTGTCCATGTGTGTGTGCAGGTGTGCGTGCGTGTTTGGTTACGTGTCCATTTGCATGTGTAGGTGTGTGTGCGTGTCTACTTGCATGTGCAGGTGTGCGTGCGTGTTTGTTTGCATGTGTAGTTACGCGTGCATGTCCGTGTTTGCGTGTCCATGTTCGTGTGCATGTGCATGTACAAGTGCGTGTGTGTGTGCATGTGCAGGGGCACGTGCGCATCTGTTTGTGTGTGCGTGTGCGTGTACAAGTGCATGTGTCTGTGCTTGTGCGAGTGAGTGTGTTTCCGTGTGTGTGTGTGCGTGCATCTGTGCATGTATGTGTGCATGTGCGTGTGCATGTGCATGTGTGTGTGTGTGTGTCCGTGTACGTGTGCAGGTGTAGGTGCATGTGCGTGTGTGTTTGTGTGCAAGTGCACATGGTTGTGTGTGTGCATGTCAGTTTGTGTGTGCGTGTGCGTGTGTGTGTGTGTGTGCGTGTGTGAGTGTGTGTGCGTGTGTGGGTGTGCGTTCATCTGTGTATACATGTGCGTGTGTGCGTGCACATCCATGTGTATGTGCACATGTGCGTGCATGTTTGTGTGCGTGTGCATGTGCATGTTTGTGTGCGTGTGTGTGCGTGTGCATGTGTGAGTGCATGTGTGTGTGTGTGTGCATGTGCAAGTGCGCGTGGTTGTGTGTGTGTGAGTGTGTGTGCATGTGTGAGAGCACATCCATGCATGTGTACTTCTACGTGTGTGCATGTGTCTGCGAGTGCGTGTGAGCGTGTGCATTCGCGTGCATGTGCGTGTGCATGTGTGTGTGTATGTAGAGATGCGCATGTATGTGCGTGTTAGTGTGTGTGTGTAGAGGTGCACGTGCATGTGTGTGTGTGTGTGCGTTCGTGTGTGCATGTGTTGGTGCGCATGAGTGTCTGTTTACATGTTTGTGTGCATGTGCAGGTGCGCGTGTGTGTTTGTTTACATGTGCAAGTGCGCGTGTGTGTTTGTTTGCATGTTTGTGTGCGTGTCCGTGTTTGTGTGCATGTTCGTGTGCGTGTCCGTGTTTGTGTGTCCGTGTTCGTGTGCGTGTGCATGCATGTGCGTGTGCATCTGTGTGCATGCGTGTGTGTGTGCATGTGCGTGTACATGTGTGTGTGTGTGTGCGTGTGCGTGTGCATGTGCGCAGGCGTGTGTGGGTGCGTGTGTGTGTGCGTGTGAAATGCGTGTGTGTGCATGTGTCACGGGGCTAGCTACGCAACGGATTTCACTAGCCAGTGTGCAGCACTAAGACACTACTTTTTTCACTCACCTCAGAGGATCAAGCTACTCCAGTAGTCCCAGACTACGCCTTCAATCCACATTCATCCATCGCCCATTCCCCACACATCTCCAACTTATGCACAAGTGAACCCTTTCAACACCTTTCACAGCTGCCCATACAACTGTTCCATAAGACCACTCACCAAATACCATGGCTGCCCATACAACCACCGGGAGCTCTTAATATGCCTTCTTAGTTCACCTAAGGGAATGCACAACTCATGCCTCCACGACTCATCACTGAACCAGCTCTCTGACACCGCTAACTGGCTCACTGTCAAACACCCAACTGTTCTGCACAATGCCATTAAGGAACTATTATCCAAATGTGCCCCCTGCTCATTTTGTGGCTAACTCCCTTTCATTCTTTCCTTCTATTGTGCCTCAGTCATAATTTTTTACTTTTTAGGCACTCAAAACCTTCTGGAAATGACACCATTGGATAGAGCTCTTTCTCAGCTTTCTAGAAAGGTAAAGATTTCCTCCTAACTCCACGTATTTTTCAAGTTATGGCTCGGTGGAGTTTTTGTGGGAAATTTTCCCTTGCAAGGTCCGCAGCCAATCAGAACTCGCCACGTGTCCAGGTCAAAAATATCAAAGCGATCCGATTTTGACCTGTTTTTGCCCTAAAACTTCAAATCACCATAACTTTCGATCTAGAGCTCAGATTTTCACGTTCTTTATATCAATGGAAAGCTGGTGAAATGCTCTACAAGATTCCATGGTCAATTTTGAATTTTGGTTCAGTTTGGAGGGAGAAAATCAAAAAATGCTTCTGGTACGCGCCCATGGACAGAACTGACGTTTCAACAACCAATTTTAATGCAAAATGGGTCGCATTCTTCTCCAGCATGGTCAAAAATGTCAGGGCATGGGTTTGTAAGGACCTCCATGCTGTTTTTAATGCATTTTGGTCAATGGGGAATGGCTCCCACGTTTTTTCACGTTTTCTCTCTCCTGGGCTCGACCCATGCACTGTAAAATACAAATTTGGCTCATTTTTCAAAGGGGGAACACTTTTTTTGCACAGCAAGCTTCTGTTTTCACTTTCAACAAGTGATTTTGGAAAGTATCAGACCTTCCAGGGATTGTAACAGGTTTTTTTGCCTCTTTGGTGTTGGAATACAAGGATTTTGATGTTGAAAATCACAATGCAGGCTCTGTGAATGCTTTCAGTCCTTTGTATGTGTTGTTTGCTTCATTTCAAACCCTTGTTTACAGCTTATCAACCTGTGCATGATGTTTTATGTTGCAATTTCTGATTTGTGTCAATTTGCATGAGCAAGAAGTGCTCACCACTCCTTTGGTGTATCACCCTTATCAGTTTAGTTTTAATTTTTGCATTTCTTATCCCTGTCTCCTTGCAAATTAAGATAAAATTAGGATCTGAACCTCTGCAGTTGTGCAAATAATAGATCTAATTAGAGGAGTTTGAGGAACCAGCCTCTAATCTGGAGATTCCTCTCTCATTTTACAAGTCCCACACTTGGAGAGAGGTTTCAATGTTGTGCAATCACACTGGATGCCTGAAACATCAACTTAGAAAACTGATTTGCATCCAGGGGTGCTGCTGATTTGCAACAACAGTTTTGGCACGCCCGGTGGGACCTTAGAGGTCTTCCACTTCATCTTTTGCAGGTTGGTGTGTTCCTGTGAAGATTTCAGCCTTTGGAGGCACTTGCAAACACATCTGGCGACTCCATCTGATCAGCAACCCATTTCTGAAGTTGCAGACCTGTTTTTCATCCATTTCCATCCATTATTCTTTCCATCTCTTTCATTCTTTTCCATTCCATGAAGTTGTGCAATCATGACTTCATTTCCATCATGGAACTCACATTTACAACAGCAGCAATGTTTCCCACCTCCAACATGTTTTTTAAATCCTCCAAATCAGCATTTTGAACAAATTCAAAATCAGCATACATACCCATATGAGCAGCAATGCCAAAATCAGTTTGGCTATGGAGCTTTCTAAGAGCAAGGGTGTGCATACAATGAAGACAATCAGATGCAAGATGCTAGTCTGTTGGAGAAAATCCAAAAGATGGAGGTAAACATGGTGCAATCTAGGGCTCAAGCACAAATGAAAGCATTTGGAATCGATTGTGGAGCACCTTGTCCATGGGTGGGACCTTTCCCAAGGCATTACAACCCTCAAGAGAAGCTTGACTTCATGATTGCAACGCTGCCATTGCTTGCAAAGTGGATTGAAGGAATAGAGGTGTATGAGAGGAGTATTCAGCAACCTTGTCAATGGGTAAGCACACCATCTCATGCCTTTTCTTTTCCTCTTTCCCAATCTGTTTTATCTCAGCAGTGTCAAGTTTTAAACTCTCCATCTGCTGTCCCAAGTGTTGAATCCATTTCTCCACCCCCTAGTCTTCCACCTCATCTCAATTCTTCTGTCCTTTTCCCTTCCAAACAGTCATCCCCTCCACAAGAGCTAAATGAAACACCCTCTCCTCCAAAGAAACAAGAGGTTTTACCTCCTCCACCACCACAAAAAATTGCAAAAATCAGTTATGAAGGACAGCAAAAAGAGAAGCCAAACAAGGATGAAGAAATTCAAATTTTGAAGAGTTGGGCTCTTAAATTTGGGATGAAGAAGATCCCTTTGCTGATGAAACCTTCAGAAGAGGTTGGAGTTACATAACAAATGGTGGTCAGGACTGATTTTGTTGCAGCAGAAGAAGAGCAAAAAGGAGTTGCAGATCAGCAATCAATTTGTTCAGAATATAGTGTCCATGTTGGCACCCTATTTGAAGGAAATGCTGATCCAATTCAAATTGCAAAAATCAGTCATGAGGGACAGCAAGAGGAAGGAGAAGCTGCTCCAAATCCAAAAGAAGAGGAGCACATTCCAGCTGTGGGGGAGAAAAGTGCAGATCCAAAGGCTTTGAGCACAAAGCAGGTTATAGAAGAACCTTCAGTTCTTCTCTCTACTTCATCTCTCTCAAGTTCTAGTACTGAAGAAGAGTTTGATCCCTCAAACTCAATGCTGGAGGATGAAAGAAACCATGGTGATCAAGTTGCAGATCAAGAGAACGCCATGGGAGAGGTTGAACATTTGCAGCAGGACAACAATGAGGCAGTTTACCTGTCTGATTTGGAGGACTGTTTTGATGAAGAAGAACCGGTTGAGTTTCCACCATTCTCTCTTTCATCATCCATCTTCCAAACACAAGAGCCTGCTGTCATGGAGGAGAGTATTCATTTGCAGCAGCCTGCATCTTATAGAAGCTCTTTGGAACCAAGATTGGAAGATTTTAATCTTTCATGTCCTTTATTGGAGGAAGAGAAAGGGCAGAAGGGTTCTACCATTGCTTCCACACCATCCATTCAAGGTCTACAAGAGAACTCCATTCTTGGAGTTGAAAATCAGAATTATGGGCATACTCAACGGATCAGACCTTGCCCAATCAGGTATTTGGCTTCATTGGAACCAAAGGAGAAGCCACAACAAGTCATGCTTGCTTCTAAGCATGAGGATGAGTTGCAAAGTTCCAAGGATCAGCTGTCATACCTCTCCAATCCAAATGCAGAGCAACTAAAAGAGGTATTGGATTTGTTTTTAGTTGACACCTTGCTAATTTGGGTAGAAGACCAGCTTCTTGTTGATTTTCCACTCATCCAATCAGCCATACTCAGCTCCAAATCATTTGCATGGCTGCCAATTTTGAAGAAAGGAAGCTATTTTACACAACCAGTTGCAGGGTTCATTTAGCTCACCTTTGCTTCCAGTTAGAGTAGAGTAGGTAGGTTTGCTTTCAGTAGAAGAAGTGCTTGTGCACACTCTGCATGTTCCATTTGGAGCATGTATGATTTTAAGTTTGTACATAGTTTTGGTGCTGCTGGTTTCACTCTTGCACAGTTCGTTTTGATGGCATTTTGGTGGGAACAACTCCATGTCCAGTGGGATTCAAGCGGTTCAGAGGGAAGTTTTCAAAGTTCAGATCAGTTTTCAGGCTACTACTCATGACTCCATGCCCAATGGATTGCTTCAGGCTACTGATCATTCATCCAGTAGGCAGATGACCCCTCTGAGTCACCAAAATTGTTATCCAAATGTGCCCCCTACTCATTTTGTGGCTAACTCCCTTTCATTCTTTCCTTCTATTGTGCCTCAGTCATAAATTTTTACTTTTTAGGCACTCAAAACCTTTTGGAAATGACACCATTGGATAGAGCTCTTTCTCAGCTTTCTAGAAAGGTAAAGATTTCCTCCTAACTCCACGTATTTTTCAAGTTATGGCTCGGTGGAGTTTTTGTGGGAAATTTTCCCTTGCAAGGTCCGCAGCCAATCAGAACTCGCCACGTGTCCAGGTCAAAAATATCAAAGCGATCCGATTTTGCCTGTTTTTGCCCTAAAACTTCAAATCACCATAACTTTCGATCAAGAGCTCGGATTTTCACGTTCTTTATATCAATGGAAAGCTGGTCAAATGATCTACAAGATTCCATGGTAAATTTTTAATTTTGTTTAATTTTAGAGGGAGAAAATCAAAAAATGCTTCTGGTACGTGCCCATGGATAGAACTGACGTTTCAACAACCAATTTTAATGCAAAATGGGTCGCATTCTTCTCCAGCATGGTCAAAAATGTCAGGGCATGGGTTTGTAAGGACCTCCATGCTATTTTTAATGCATTTTGGTCAATGGGGAATGGCTCCCACATTTTTTCACGTTTTCTCTCTCCTGGGCTCGACCCATGCACTGTAAAAGCCGGATTTGGCTCATTTTTCAAAGGGGAGAACACTTTTTTTGCACAACAAGCTTCTGTTTTCACTTTCAACAAGTGATTTTGGCAAGTATCAGACCTTCCAGGGATTGTAACAGGTTTTTTTGCCTCTTTGGTGTTGGAATACAAGGATTTTGATGTTGAAAATCACAATGCAGGCTCTGTGAATGCTTTCAGTCCTTTATATGTGTTGTTTGCTTCATTTCAAACCCTTGTTTACAGCTTATCAACCTGTGCATGATGTTTTATGTTGTAATTTCTGATTTGTGTCAATTTGCATGAGCAAGAAGTGCTCACCACTCCTTTGGTGTATCACCCTTATCAGTTTAGTTTTAATTTTTGCATTTCTTATCCCTGTCTCCTTGCAAATTAAGATAAAATTAGGATCTGAACCTCTACAGTTGTGTAAATAATAGATCTGATCAGAGGAGTTTGAGGAACCAGCCTCTAATCTGGAGATTCCTCTCTCATTTTACAAGTCCCACACTTGGAGAGAGGTTTCAATGTTGTGCAATCACACTGGATGCCTGAAACATCAACTTAGAAACCTAATTTACATCCAAGGGTACTGCTTATTTGCAACAATAGGAACATTACATGCACCTTTCTATCATCCATCCATGATTCTTCCTGAGTTTCCGCACCGGTCACCTACGTGTACACCAACGGGGGAAGTCCTCCTTGTGAGTCCTTCCTGTGCATGTGCCTCTACTCACCCCGACCTGCTGATGTGGTCTGTCACCCAAGTCCAACACCACCAAAGATCCCTGCGAGGAGCAATGCTGCTGCATGCCATCTTTGTGTGACCGCATCACATGTGCGTGTGTGATGTGTACTCTTCTTCCCTCATTGATGCAACCTCTGTCGCCCCGATGCCATGGCCGCTAACATTGTCGTGCCTACTCTTCGAGACACCCATCCGCGTCTAGACCGAATTGACTCCTACTCAATTCTTATGCCTTAGTTGTCAGCTCACCACACTACAACTATGGTGTGTGTGTGCTTGACGTGTGTGTGTGCATGTTGATCATCACGACATGAACCATGTGCGTATCCACTTCTATGAGTGTCAGCGTGTGCTTCTGTGCACCTCCGATACATCTATGTGAGCACTCAACTCATGTGCGTTGTTTAATCTCTGCAAGTGTTGTGGATCTGCCAGTGTGCTTGTGCTGTGCTCACGTCTCAGTGTGCGTGCGTGTGCATGTTTTGACCTCGCGTGATCCTAGTCTCACTCCGTCATGCGTGTCTTGGCTGTGTCCCACATGAACTCTGCTATGTGTGTGTGTGTGTGTGTGCCACCTGTGTGTGTGTGTGTGCACTGTCACTTAACGTGTGTCCCATTGCTGATCCATGATGCACAGCGTCTGCATGAGCATGTGTGTGTCATGTGGTGTAGTGTGCGTGTGTGTGCATGTGATTTCACTCCTGTAGTATGTGTGCGTGTGTGACGTCCATGTGTGTTTGTGTGACTATGTGCGTGTGTGTCCTTTGTAGTGTGGACCTGTACGTGTTGTGTGTGTGTGCAAACAATGTGTGTGTGTATGCGTTTGTAAATATGCCAACCAAGATTTGGAAAACATGTGCTGTTGTGCATGTAATCAAAAAGTGCTCCACGAGCTAGATTACAAAGAGGCTTCACAAGCCAAGTGTATGTGTACGTGCGTGTGTACTAGTGTCGTGATTCAGCCGTGTGCTGTGCAATATACATGTGCATGTGACCTTTGCATGTGTCGTGTGCGTCACATAGAATCTGTGCATTGCTCTAACTGTGTAATGCGTGTGGGGGTGTACCAGGCACTGTCCCGTGTGCGTGATCACCCTGTGTGTACTCTCACCCAAGTGTGCTTGTGCTATGTGTCTGTTCACTGTGTGTGATTCTTGTGTGTGTTTGTGCATTCGTGCGTGTGATGGTGTCACCAAGCCACCACTGTGTATGACCCAAGTGCCCACTGTAGGGTGTGCGTGTGCACTGTGCAAGTGTGACATGTGCAAGCACAACCCAAGTGTGCATTTCCCAACGTGTTCACATGTGCTGTTATGTACATGTGTGTGTGCATGATTTCGTGTGCACGTGCATACTGACAATTCACCTGTTTTACATGTGTATTGAGTGTGCTCACAGTCATTTGCTCGTGTGGGTGTGCATTGTGCGTCAGATAGCTCGGTGTGTGGGCATGGATCAGATGTGCATGTGATCGCTTGTGCAGTGTGAGATATCTGTGTGCGTCCCCCTGTAGTGTGAGTATATCTCCAAGGTCACTTGAACACCCCATGCCTTTGAATGTGTGCACCAAGTGTTCTTGTGCACTGTGCGTGTGGGTGTGTTCACCACGTTGGTCTGTAATGTCTGCATGTTCATCTGCTCTGTAGGCATGTGCTACACTGTCAACGCAAGGTGAGTCTGTCTGTGCAAGGTTTTCATGCTCAAACCAACTCACTCTGTGTGCATGTGTGTGCGCATGTGTGTCCCAACTGCTGTGTTTGTACATTGGGTAAGTTCTGTGCGTCCATGTGTGCATGTGCCGCGCGCACTGTGTCCTAAGTGTGCAACTTTGCTCATGCCCGCCTCAACACTACATGTGTGTGTGTTTGCATGACGTGTCCTCGTGTGCTGTGATATGTGTGTCAATTATGCATGTGCAACTCTTTCTCACTAACCGTGCCGTGCAAGTGTTGCACCAGCGCGATATGTTGTGTGCGTTGTATGTGGGCGTGTGTCATTCATGTGTGTGTGCATGTGTGCACGCATGTGCGTGTGCGTTATGTCACCCAGTGTGTATATGTTCCCATGTCTTTCGTGTGCGTGTGCATTTGTGTGTGTTTGTCCTTGTGCCCAACCCATGTGTGCTATGTGTGTTGCCTCAGCTGAGTGTCCATGAGCGTGTCCCTGTGATGTGTGTCGTGCACTACCCTACTGCAGATGGTGTCTGCCCATCCTGGGGGTGTGCGGTCGCTGCGTGTGTGCATGTGCGTGCCACCTTATAGCATGTGTGTGCACGCGTGCATGTGTGTGTACATGTGCGTGTGCATGTGCAAGTGTGTGTGTGTGTGTGTGTGTGTGTGTGTGTGTGTGTGTGTGTGTGTGTGTTTGTGTTTGTGTGTGTGTGCGTGTGCATGTGTGTGTGCGTATGCATCTGCAGGTGTGCATGCATCTGTTTGCGTGTGCGTGTGCATGTTTGTGTGCAAGTGCATGTGTGCATGCTTGTGTGAGTGCGTATGTGTGTGTGTGTGCGTGTGCATGTGTGTCATGCATGTGCCGTGTGCGTGTGTGTGTGCATGGGTGTGTGTGTGTGCATGTGTGTGTGTGTTTGTGTGCGTGTGCATGTGCATGTGCGTGTGCATGTGCACGTGTGTGTGTGCGTATGCATGTGCAGGTGTGCATGCGTCTCTGTTTGCGTGTGCATGTTTGTGTGCAAGTGCATGTGTGTGTGCTTGTGTGCGTGTGCGTGTGTGTGTGCGTGTGCATGTGCGTGTGTGTGTGCGCGTGCGTGTGTGCGTGTGTGTGTGCATGTGTGTGTGGGTGTACGTGTGCGTGTGCGTGTGTGTGCTATGTGAGTGTGTCTGTGTGTGCATGTGTGTGTGTACATGTGTGTGTGTGCATGTGTGTGCGTGCACGTGCGTGTGCGTGTGCGTGTGCGTGTGCGTGTGCATGTGCAGGTGTGTGCACGCGTGAAGGTGCATGTGCGTGTGTATCTGCATGTGCATGTGCGTGTGTGCGTGTGTGCGCGTGCGTGTGCATGTGTTTGTATGTGTGTGTGTGCGTGTACATGTGTGTGTGTAGGTGCGTGTGTGTGGGAGTGTGTAGGTGCACATACGTTGGCGTGGGCATGTGCGCGGGCGTGTGCGGGTGTGTGTGTGTGTGTGTGTGTGTGTGTGTGTGTGCGTGTGTGTTTGCATGTGCGTGTGTGTATGTGTGTGCGTGTGCGTGTGTGTGCATGTATGTGTGCGTATGCATATGCGTATGTGTGTGCGTGTGCATGTGCGTATGCATGTGCAGGGTCACGTGCATGTGCGTGTGTGTGTGCGTGTGTAAGTGCATGTGTGCGTGTGCATGTGCGTGTGTGTGTGTGTGTGCGTGTGCATGTTTAGGTGCGTGTCCGTTTGTGTGTACGTGTGCACAGGGTTATGTGGTTGTGTGTGTATGTGTGCGTGTGCATGTGCGTGTGCACGTGTGCGTGTGCGTGTGCGTGTACGTGTGTGTGCGCGTGCATGTGTGTGTGTGTGTGTGTGTTTGCGTGTGTGTGTGTGTGCATGCGTGTGTGTGTGCATGTGCGTGTGTGTGCTTGTGCGTGTGCGTGTGTGTGTGCGTGTGCATGTGTTTGTGCGTGTGCGTGTGCGTGTGCGTGTATGTGCATCGTGTGCATGTGCGTGTGCGTGTGCAAGTGTTGGCGTGTGTGCGTGTGCGTGTGCATGTGCGTGCATGCGTTCGTGCGTGTGTAAGTGTGTGTGCGTGTGCGTGTGCATGTGTGCGATGTGCGTGTATGTGTGTCGTGTGTGTGTGTGTGTGTGTGCGTGCGTTTGTGTGTGCGTGTGCATGTGCGTGTGTGCGTGTGCATATGTGTGTGCTTGTGCATGTGCGTGTGTGTGTTATTGTGCATGTAGAGGTGTGTGTGCATGTGTGTGTGTGTGTGTGTGCGTATTTGTGTGTGTGTGTGTGTGCAGTCATCGTGTGTGTGTGCAAGTGTGTGTGCGCATGTGCATGTGCAGTGTGCGTGTGCGTGTCCATTGTGTGTGCACGTGCGTGTGGAGGTGCGCGTGCACGTGTTTGTGTGTGTGTGCGTGCGTGTGCATGCGTGAGCATGTGTGTGTGCATGTGCGTGTGCATGTGCATGTGCGTGTGTGTGTGAGTGTACGTGTGCGTGTGTGTATGTGTGTGTGTGTGTGTGTGTGTGTGCATGTGTGTGTGTGTGTGTGTGCGTGTGTGTGTGTGTGTGTGCGTGTGCATGTGCGTGTGCGTGTGTGTTTTATTGTGCATGTAGAGGTGCGCGTGCATGTGCATGTGTGTGTGTGCGTCCATGTGCGTGTGTGTGCATCAACGTGTGCGTGTGCATGTGCGAGTGCGTGTGCGCATGTATGTGTAGGTGCGCGTACGTGTCCCTTTGCATGTGTACATGCATGTGGAGGTGCATGTGCGTGTCTTTTGTGCGTGTGCGTGTGCATGTGTGTTTGTGTGCGTGTGTGTGTGTGTGTCCATGTGCATGTGTAGGTGCACGTATATGTGCGTGTGTGTGTGTGCAGTGTGTGTGTGTAGGTGCAGGTGCATGTGTGCGCGTGCGTTGTGTTGTGTGCATGTGTGGGTGTGCGTGTGTGTGCGTGTGCAGTGTGTGTGTGTCTGTGTGCGCGTGTTTTTGCGAGTGCGTGCGTGTGCGCGTGCGAGTGTGCACATGCACGCGTGTGTGTGTGTTTTTGTGCGTGTGCATGTGCGTGTGCGTGTGCATGTGTGCGTGTGTGTGTGCGTGTGTGTTTGCGTGTGTGTGTGCATATCCGTGTGTGTGTTCATGTGTGTGTGTGCGTGTGTGTGTGTGTGTGTATGTGCAAGTGGGCGTGCGCATACGTGTTTGTGTGCGTGTGCATGTGCAAGTGCATGTGCGCGTGCGCATGTGCGTGTGTAAGTGCATGTGCGTGTGCGCGTGTGCAAGTGCATGTGCGTGTGTGTGTGCGTGCTCGTGTGTGTCAGTGTGCACGTGTGCGTGTGAATGTTATTGTGCACGTGTGTGTGCGTGTGCGTGTGCATGCATGTGTGTGTGTGCGTGTGCGTGCATGTGTGTGTGTGCGTGTGCGTGTGTGCATGTGCAAGTGCATGTACGCGCGCACGCGTGTGTGTGCATATGCGTGTGCTTGTGCACGTGTGTGTGCGTGTGCGTGTGCGTGTGCGTGTGCATGTGCGTGCTCGTGTGCATGATGCATGTGCGTGTGCATGTGCGTTTGTAGCTGCACATGCATGTGTTGGTGCATGTGCGTGCGTGTGCGTGTGATTGTGCATATGCGTGTGCAGGTGCGTGTCCGTGGGTGTGTACATGTGCATGTGTGTGTGTACATGTATTTGTTCGTGTGCGTGTGCATGTGTGTTTGTGTGTTTAGGTGTGCGTGCATGTCTATTTGTGTGTGCGTGTGTGCGTGCTTATGTGAGTGTGTGTGCGCGCACTTGCGTGTGCGTGTGTGTGTGCGTGTGTGTTGGATGTTTGGTGAAGTGTAGTTCAGTGGAAGGGAGCTACAGAGATAGAAGTGTTGAGTGATTTAGCACTTTTTGTCCTGAGCATAGGGAGTGTAGCACGTGCGAGATGTTGAAGTGACTAAGTTGTGTTATGTCAATAGTGACCGATGTGTTCCTTGTGTATTTACGTGTGAGTAGTGCATTTACATTTTGTCCCAGTGAATGTGAACATTGGTATCGTGTGCGTGTGCAGGCTGTGCATGTGTGTAGCGTCGTGCACCATGTGTGTGTCGCCACTTTGAGTGTGTGAAGAATGTAAGGGGTGTGCATCTGCATGCTCATAGTGCGACCCGCCTGTCCCAGTGATGTGCAATGTGCGTCCGACTGTGGGTAGTGCATGTGATGTGCGCGTGTGCTAGGGAGCCAGAAGGACGTCCTGGCCGAGGAAAACAGTGTGTGCTGTGTGCATGGTGTTGGGGTTCACGAACTCACATGAATGTGTGCCTACAGAAGATCTGGGTAATGTGGTGTGTGCGAGTTAAGTGCATAGGCAGAAAATGGATGACGTGTGTCCCAGTGAAGTGTCCCGATGGCGCACCAATACAACTCTTGTGGGCTAGGTAGTGAGAAAGAGTTGTGCATGTGGGATTGATAGTGACCGTGTATGTGAGCCCATGGATGTCTCAAAATCAAGTGTTAGCTAAGTGCGTGTGTGTGTGTGTGCAAAGCAGGTTGCACGTAGGAATAGTGCAGGGTGTCTTGGATGTGAAGAACTGTACCCAATGTGCGCAGAGCGTGTTTGTGTGTGTGAAACTCATGTGTTAGTGCAATGCAGTGTGCAGATGTGATTTGGTTTGTGCATGAAGACCTTATGCAATAGACGCCTATGCGTGTGAGAGTGCAGTGCAAGCCTAAAGAGCCAGATGAGCATGTGCAGACATTAAGACCAACATGGTGAGTGTCACAACCCCACCAAGTGGTGCGTGTGAACATGTGTGTGTGCACTTGTGACATGTGCATGTGGATGGTGTGTGTTTATGTGTGACCTGTGGAGATGTGCTCTACCCTTATGGAGTGTGTCCATGCATGTGATGTGCATCATGCGTGTCAGTAGTGGGACTCCAGTGTGTATGTGATAATGGTGTTGGGGTGACCTGTGAGTGTGGCAACGTCCTGTAGAAGCGTGTCTGTTCTGTGTGCGAAGTAGCCAAGAGGCGTGATGTACGTGTGAGATTGGTGATCCGGAGGTCGAAACAGTGTGAGAAGTAACTCAGACGTGTGCAAGCCAAGTGTGTGCGAGCTCCTCAACCTTACAGAGTGTGTAAACAACGCAGATGAGTGTGAGTGCTCACATAGATGTATCAAAGTGCTCAACGGAAGCATGGATGCGTGTGTGGGTGCAAAAGCAGTGTGCTAAGACTCATGTGAAGTGTCTTTGTGTGGATGCGTGGGCACAGTGCGTGATGCCCAACATGTGTGCATGTGCTGAGTGCTATGACGTCATGGTTACGTGTGTGCAATGTGTGTGAGCTGACAACTACAGGTATGAAGACGTGTGAGTAGGAGTCAATGCGGTGTGGACGTAGATGTGTGTCTCAAAGAGTAGGCATGTGCAATGTCAGTGTGCCATGTGCAGTCGTGAGTGAGATCAAAGGTTGGATTGTGCTGTGAGAAGAAGATTACCTCACCCACATGTGATGCGGTGTACAAAGATGTGCGTGCTTGCAGTGCTCCCCGCAGTGATCTTTGGTGCTTGTGGACTTGTGTGACAGAACAGTCAGCAGTGTCAGGGTGAGTAGAGGCTCACACCCGCGAAGGCGTTGTGAGGAGGACTTCCCTCGCTGGTGCACACGTAGCGTGTGCGACGCGCGCAATGCAGCGTATGACTCATGGATGGATGACAGACAGTGTGCATGTGATGTTGCGTAGTGGCCTTGTGCAGAATAGTTGGTGTGTGTCGACAGTGAGCCAGCTAGCGGTGCAGTGAGCATCTGTCAGTGATGAGTCGTGGAGGCATGTGTGTGTGCATTCCCTCTATGTGAACTAAGAAGTGCATATTAAGAGCTCCCGTGTGGTTGTATGGGCAGCCATGGTATGCGGCCATGTGGTGTTCTGTGTGCAATTGTATGCACGCATGCTGTGAAAGTGTGTTGTGAAGGGTTCACTTGTGCATACAGTTGGAGATGCGTGTGGTGAATGGGTGTGTGTGATGAATATGGATGATTGTGCGTAGTCTGGGACTGCTGGAGTGTGCTTGATCACGTGTAAGGCACGTGTGAAAAAAGTAGTGTCTCAGTGCCGCACGTTGGCTAGTGAAATTCGTTGCGTAGCTAGCCCCGTGACATGTTATTGTGCATTTATAGGTACGTGTACATGTGCATGTGCATGTGCGTGTGTGTGTGTGCGCGTGTGCACATCCATGTGCATGTGTGTGCATCAGCATGTGTGTGTGCATGTGTGAGTTCATGTGCACATGTATGTGCAGGTGTGTGTACATGTCCCTTTGCGTGTGCGTGTGTGCACGCACGTGTGTGTATGAGTGTGTGTGTGTGTGCGTGTGTGTGGTGCATGTGTGTGTGTATGTGCATTTGTGCATGCGAGTAGTGTTCATGCGTGCGTTTGCACACGTGTGTATGTGCGTGTGCATGTGTGTGTATGCGTGTGTGTGCGTAGGTGCGATGTGCGCAGTGCGTGTGCGTGTGCGTGTACCCGTGTGTACGTGTACGTGTTTGCACGTGTGTGTGTGTGTGTGTGTGCTTATGTGTGAGAGTGTGTGTGTGTGTGCGTCTGTGTGTGCATGTGCGTGCACATGTGTGTGCATGTGTGCGTGTGCATGTGTGTGTTGCATACGTATCTGTGTGTGTGTGTTTGTGTGTGTGTGCATGTGTTTTTGTGTGCGTGTAATTGTACGCATGTGTGCACATGCATGTGCGTTGTGAGTGTTTGTGTGTGTGCATGTGTGTGTGTGTGTGTGTGTGCGTGTGCGTGCGTGATCATTTGTGTGTGTGTGTGAGTGTGTGTGTGTTTGTGCGTGCATGTGTTTGAGTGTTTGTGTGCGTGTGCAGGTGCGTTTACATGTGCATGTGTGTGTACATGTGTGTGTGTGTGCGTGTGCGTGTGCATGTGTGTGTGTGTGTGTGTGCACGTGTGTACATGTGTGTGTGTGCGTGCATGTGCATGTGTGCGTGTGCATGTGCATGTTCGTGTGCATGTGCATGTGTGCATGTGCATGTGCGTGTGCGTGTGCATGTTTGTACATGCATGTGCGTGTGCATGTGTGCATGTGCGTGCTCGTGTGTGTGTGCATGTTCATGTGCGCGTGTGTGTGCATGTGCATGTGCATGCATGTGTAGATGTATGTCTGTGAGTGTGCAGGTGCGTGTGCATGTGCGCTTGTGCGTGTGTATGTGCATGTTGTGT
>CM034148.1:460016100-460078600 GCA_019776745.2 Taxus chinensis
AAACCATCAAATTTCCCCTCAAGGGGTCTCTGGGACTCAATCTCTGCTCGAGCTGCAATGTAAAAACTGTCAAGAGGAAGCTACTGAAGAATCCTGCTTTGTAAATATGTGCTCATTAAAGTAGCCATACTCAAATGTCTCCGTCTACTGAGAATGTCTGCTACCACATTCTCCTTCCCCTTCACATGCTCTATCTCCATGTCATACTCACAAAGCAACTCCATCCAACGCCTTTGACGAGCGTTTAGATTGGGCTGTGTGAAGAGGTGGTGAAGACTCAAATGATCTGTCCTAAGTGTGAATCTCCGACCAAGAAGAAAGTGTCTCCATCGAACTAAAGCATGCACTACTGCCGCAAGCTCAAGATCATGGGTAGGATAATTAAGCTCATGATCTTTGAGTTTACAAGACTAAAAAGCTACAACCTTGCCATCCTGCATCAACACAGCTCCAAGCCATGCTAAAGAAGCATTTGTGCAAAAAAAGAACTCACCCTGTGGATCCGGCACTGCAAGAATGGGTGTTGTAGTGAGATATTCCTTCAGTTTCCTGAAGGCCTACTCACATCTGTCTGACCAAATAAACTTCTTTCCTTTTCACTGAAGGGAAGTGATGGGGTGTGCTATCCGAGAGAAATCCTACACAAATCTCCTATAATACCCTACTAACCCCATGAAGCTGCGCACCTCTGTCACTGTAGTGGGTGTTGGCCGATCCATAATGGCTCTAATCTTAGAAGGATTGACTGTGATACCTTCACCTGAGATGATATGACAAAGTACTGAATCTCTAACTGAAAGAAAGCACACTTCTCCAAGTTCCCGTAAAGTTTCTATTCACAAAGACACTGAAGAACCTGACAAAGGTGCCCCTCGTGCTCCTCACACATACGTGAGTAAATCAGAATGTCATCAAGAAAGATGAGCACGAAGTGATCTAAAAAGGTCTTGAAAACCCCATTCATCAAACTCATAAACACTGCCGGGGCATTCGTCAAACCAAAAGGCACCACTGTGAACTCATAGTGCCCATACCTCGTACGAAAAGTAGTCTTATGAATGTCTGTCTCCGTAATCCTCAACTAATGGTACCCTGACTTGAGATCAATCTTAGAGAACACCGTGGCCCCCTTCATTTGATCAAACAAGTCATCGATGAGAGGCAGGGGATAACAATTCTTGATCGTTACCTTATTCAGCTGGTGGTAGTCTATGCACAACCGCAAGGATCCATCCTTCTTCTTAACAAATATAACCGGTGCACCCCAAGGGGATACACTAGGACAGATAAGGCCTTTCTCTAGGAGGCCTTCCAGCTGCAACTTGAGCTCATAGAGCTCTGGGGTGGTCATCCGATAAGGAGCTCGTGAGATAGGCTCTGCTCCTGGAACCAGATCAATATGGAAATCAATCTCACGTGGGGGTGGCATCCCCGGTAGCTCCCCTGGGAAAACATCTGCATACTCTCTCAAAATGGGATGGTCATCTAGCGATGGCCCACTTGACCCATCCTCTGACCTGTCACTGACTATGACTGCATACATCTGACAAACCTGTCGCACACACCGCTTGAGCTGCATAGCAGAGATAGTGCAAATAGAAACAAGTCTCCTGACCGCAGAAATCACCGACTCAACTCCGAGATCATCGGCACAAGATATAGTCTTGTGATAGAAATCCATCCTGGCCCTATGTATAGTCAACCAATCCATGCCTAAAATGACTCCATACGAGCCCAAAGGAAGTATGCGGAGATCTGAAGTGGTGGTGAAAGGTCCCAAGTTAACAACACACTCCTTTACTATGGAGTCTACAGAGACCTTGGCTCCCAAAGCCATCTCAACATCCCACCTATGACCCTGTCTAATAGCCACTAGCCTGCATCGCTCTACCAAGGATGGTGCAATAAATGAATCAGAAGAACAAGAATCAAACAATATAGAAGTAGGAACACCTCCAATGCTACTTGTAGTCTCAATGACCGTGCTCTGGTGCTCGGCCTGGCAGTTCTCAACCGTTGCGTAGACCCTGTGACTCCGTCCCATGTCTCTGATTGTAGGCTCTGAGAGGGGTGCCTTACGCTTATTAGGGTTCTGGGGGCAGTCTCTCCAAAAGTGTCATGCTACTCCAGTTCTTCTGATTCATTTATTGCACCATCCTTGGTAGAGTGATGTAGGCTGGTGGCTGTTAGACAAGGTCATAGTTAGGATGTCGAGATGGCTTCAGGAGCCAAAGTCTCTGTAGACTCCTTAGTAAAGCAGTGTGTTGCTAACTTGGGACCTTTCACCACCACTTCAAATCTCCGCATACTTCCTTTGGGATCGTATGGAGTCATTTTAGGCATGGATTGGTTGTCTACAAACATGGCCAGGATGGATTGCTATCATAAGACTATATCTTGTGCAGACGATCTTGGAGTTGAGTCGGTGATTTATGGGGTTAGGAGACCTATTTCTATTCGCACTATCTCTGCTATGCAGATCGAGCGATGTGTGCGACAGGGTTGTCAGATGTATGTAGTCACAGTCAGTGACCGAACAAAGGATGGGTCTAATGGGCCATCGCTAGATGACCATCCCATTTTGAGAGAGTATGCAGATGTTTTCCCAGGGGAGCTACCGGGGATGCCACCCCCACGTGAGATTAATTTCCATATTGATCTAGTTCTAGGAGCAGAGCCTATCTCACGAGCTCCTTATCAAATGACCACCCTAGAGCTCTGTGAGCTCAAGTTGCAGCTGGAGGGCCTTCTAGAGAAAGGCCTTATCCGTCCTAGTGTATCCCCTTGGGGTGCATTGGTTATATTTGTTAAGAAGAAGGATGGATCCTTAAGGTTATGCATAGACTATCGTCAGCTGAATAAGGTAACGATCAAGAATCATTATCCCCTGCCTCGCATTGATGACTTGTTTGATCAAATGAAGGGAGCCACGGTGTTCTCTAAGATCGATCTCAAGTCTGGGTACTGTTGTTACAAATCAGCAGCACCCCCTGGATGTTGATCAAATTTCTAGTTTGATCAACCTATGCATCCAGTGTGATTGCACAACATTAAATCCTCTTCCCAAGTGTGGGACTTGCAAAATGGAAGAGGAATCTCCAGATTAGAGGCTAGTTCCTCAACTCCTCTGATCAGCTAATTCACTTGTACAATTGCAGAGGTTTAAACTCCTAAGTCTTCTCTAAATTCCAAGGAGACAGAGATAGAGAATGTAAAAAAGAAAGAACTAATGCTAATAGGTGATGCAACAAAGGAGTTGTAGACACCTGATGCTGTATGAAATACACAATCCACAAGGAAACACAGCAAAAAACATGCACAAATGCTCAAAATGTAATGATAGATCAAGAAAGCAATGATAGATATATGAAAGGATTGAAGGATTTTAATCACAGAACATATATCAACATCTCAGATCCAATACAGTACATTACAGTGATCTGGAGGCAAGAAAAGGTGTTGCATTACATGGAAAGGTAAAATTTCTTCACAAATTCTACCAAGGAGGAAGAAAAAGGAAGTTGCAGAGCTGAAAAAGTGTCTCTCCTTTAGCAAAATGAACTCATTTTGGGTTTTACAGTGCAAACCATGACTCCAGGAGAGAGAAACGCGGGAAAAAGTGCAAGGGGTTCAACCATTGACCAAAATTCCATCAAAATAGCATGGGCACCCTGACAGACCCATTCCTTGACATTTTTAACCATGCTGGGAGAGAATGCGAGCCATTCTTCATTAAAAATGGTGGTTGAAACATCATTTCTATCCATGACCACGTGCCAGAGGCGTTTTTCGATTTTATCTCTCCAAACTCCATCAAAATGCAAAAATGACCTTGGAATCTTGTAGATAATTTCACCAGCTTTCCATTGATATAAAGAATGTGAAAAACCGAGCTCTGGATCGAAAGATATGGCGATTTGAAGTTTTAGGGAAAAACAAGGCCAAATTGGGTCGGTGGGAAAAAATTCAAATTTGTGCACCTTTATGGTCATTTGGAAAATTTTCCAAAATTTCCCCACGCTCTGCCACTCTAGGTGCCACATGGTGGCATCTTATTAGCCACGGGCCTTCCAGGGGAAACTTTTCCCAAAAAAAATCCATCGAGCCATAACTTCAAAAATACATGGAGTTAGGAGGAAAAATTTACCTTTTTGGAAAGCTGAGAAAGAGCTCTATCCAATGGTGCCATTTCCAAAAGGTTTTGAGTGCCCAAAAAGTAAAATTTTGTGACTGAAGCACAAGAGAGGAAAAAATGAAAGGAGTTAGCCACAAAAAATGAGCAGGGGCACATTTTGGATAACAATTTTGGCGACTCAGAGGGGTCATCTACTTGCTAAATGAAGTTACTGTTGTTGCAAATCAGCAGCACCCCCTGGATGTTGATCAGATTTCTAGTTTGATAATTTAGACATCCAGTGTGATTGCACAACATTTAATCCTCTTCCCAAGTGTGGGACTTGCAAGAATGGAAGAGGAATCTCCAGATTAGAGGCTGGTTCCTCAAGCTCCTCTAATCAGATTTTTTATTTACACAATTGCAGAGGTTTGAATCCTAATCCTACTCTAAATTCCAAGGAGACAAAGATAGAAAGTGCAAAAATTGAAACTAAACTAATAGGTGATACACTAAAGGAGTGGTGAACACTTCTTGTTCACAAAAATTGACACAATTTCATGAAATGCAACATGAAACATCATACACAGGCTGATAAGATGCAATTAGAGGTCTGAAATGAAGCAAGACAATACAATCAAAGGACTGAAAATTGATCATAGAGTCTGCACTGTCATTTTCACTGTCAAAATCCTTGCATTTGCAACATCAAAGAGGCAGAAACCTATTACAATCATGAAGAAGGTCTGATACTTACGGAAATCACTTGTTGAAGGTGAAAGAAGGAGCTTGCTATCCAAAAAAATGTTCAACCCTTTGAAAAATGAGCCAAATCTTGCTTTTACAGTGCAAGGGACGAGCCCAGGAGAGAGAAACGTGGGAAAATGTGGAAGGGATTCAACCATTGACCAAAATTCCATCAAAATAGTATGGGCGACCTGACAGACCCATTCCCTGACATTTTTAACCATGCTGCGAGAGAATGCGAGCCATTCTTCATTAAAATCGGTGGTTGAAACATCATTTCTATTCATGACCACGTGCTAGAAGCATTTTTTGATTTTCTCTCTCCAAACTCCACCAAAATGCAAAATTGACCCCGGAATCTTATAGAGAATTTCACTAGCTTTCCATTGTTATAAAGAACGTGAAAAACTAAGCTCTGGATCGAAAGATATGGTGATTTGAAGTTTTATGGAAAAACAGGGCCAAATCGGGTCGCTTTGATATTTTTGGCCTGGACACGTGGCGAGTTTTGATTGGCTGCGGGCCTTCTAGGGGAAAATTTCCCACAAAAACTCCACCGAGCCATAACTTGAAAAATATGAGGAGTTAGGAGGAAAACTTTACCTTTCTGGAAAGCTGAGAGACAGCTCTATCCAATGGTGTCATTTTTAGAAAGATTTGAGTGCCTAAAAATAAAAAATGGAGATTGAGGCACAAGAGAGGTAAGAACACAAGGAGTTAGCCACAAAATGAGTAGGGGCCACATTTTGGATAACAACTTTGGCAACTCAGAGGGGTCATCTACCTACTAGATGAAGATACCAGTTGCCTGAAGCAGCCCATTGGGCATGGAGTCATAAAATTTTCTTTTCAGAACCCCAATTGACTTAGAATGTTGTAAGGAGGAAGATGGAATATCACCTGATGGAAGCAATGACTGCAAAACATCTCTAGGGACAGCAAGCCTGTGCCAAAGCACTTAGGGAAAGCAAAACAACCTACAGCAAAACAATGTGCACAAGCACTTGGAGGAATGAAAACCTAAGCTAATATTTACAAGGTGGAGAATTTCCCTTTAGTAGCAATGCTTTAGATATATTCCATTGACTGGAATCTGCAGTTCTTCACCATCCAATGAAGACAATTGGAAGGCATTGCTGTCCTTACACTTTGTGACCATGTATGGGCCACTCCAAATGGCATCAAATTTTGAATGCCTTCCCAGTTTTTCTCTATCTGCATCCCATTTTAACACTAGATCTCCAACTTGGAAAGATCTACTCTTGGCCTTCCTATCAAAGGTCTTCTTGATCAAAGCTTGATCCTTCTCCATTGCTTGGGATGCCTGATCTCATATCTCTTGGAGCTCCATCAACTCTACATATCTCACCTCCATTGGCCCAAACTCTAGCAACTATAACTGCTTCATGAGTTCCAATGTTGGCAACTCAAGTGACATGGGCAAGATTGCCTCTCTTCCATAAACAAGCTTGAATGGAGAGTTACCTATGGATCTCTTGGGAGTTATCCTATCAACCCATAAGGCTGATTTCAGTTTGGTATGCTAAGACATCTGATTCTCATCAAGAGTCCTCCTAATGATCCTCAACAAGTTCTTGTTTGTAGATTCATCCTAGCCATTACCCTGAGGGTAGTAGTTTGATGAAGTACTTAGGTAGATCCCGTTCTTGACAACCCACTCAGTCACCTTGGATCCAATGAATGTTAATCCATTATCTGAGATTATTGTAGTAGGTATGCCAAATCTAGTTAGTATCCCCTCATAGAAGTCTAAGATGCTAGACTCATTTGCTTCCTTGAGTGCTACTGCTTCAGTCCACTTGGTGAAGTAGTCTGTGGCTGTCAAAATCCATTTGTGCCCTTAACTTGAATTAGGATTAATGACTCCAATAAAGTCCAAACCCCATTGCATGAATGGTTGGTCAACTGAGATTGGATGCAATGGAAGGGCAGCAAGTCTCTCTTTTCCTGTGAAGAATGCACAATTCTTGCACCTTTTGATCCATGCAAAGCAATCACTGAAAATCTTGGGCCAATAATAACCAACCTTCATGATTTTTAGAGCTGTCACTCTTGGTGCAAAAAGACCACCAACTAGTCCACCATGGAACTCTTCCAACACCCTATGAATCTAATTTGTGCTAATGCATCTCAACAACACTCCATTCACATCTTTCTTGAACAAAACACCGTCTACTATGGCATATGGGACAGACTGCAATCTGAAGTGTCTTCTTTGGGTTTTGTTCATCTCTGGAGGGCATAGGCCTATGCTTAGGAAGTGCATTATACCTTGGGTCTAGCAAGGAGTGGGGACAACATTATCCTCTTCTTGAGTGCTTCCTTGCTCATGGTTGTCTTGCAATGCCAAAACAACCTCATTCTCATTGCATGATTCCTCTTGTTTGCTCAAGATCAGCTGCTCACACAATCCTTTTCCTCTTACCAACTTGGTGACTTTGATCTCAATGTCATACTCCATGACATGAGTAATCCAACCTGCCCTTTTTTCATTCAAGTCTTTGTTGAGGAGGAAGTCTTTAACCCCCGCATGAGAAACCAACAATTGGACCTTATTGTTTGAAACTAGATGCTTGAATTTCCTCAAGCTCCTGATTACTACAAGAACATGCTTCTCAATGAAAGAATATCTCACCTCATAGTCCTCCAGGATTTGGCTGAAGAAAGCAATTGGCTGCTCATCATTGTCTTTATTCTGTTGTACCAAAATTGTAGAAATAGTATCATCGCCTCCAAACGCATAGATGATGAAATCCTTGGAGAAATCCAGGTTGATGAGAGTTGGGGCTTGAGAGATGGATTCTTTGATTGCTTCAAAACTTTCCTTTCCTTCTACTGTCCATTTGAAAGCCACACTTTTCTTTAGCATCTTGGTGATAGGTCTGACAAGGGCTGTAAAATTTGGGACAAACCTCTGAACAAAATTTATTCTTCCCAAGAAACTTTGAAGGGCCTTCTAGTGGCTTGTCAATGGCAGTGCTCTTATGGCTTCGACTCTTTCTGGATCAATTGCTAATCCTTCTTTGGAGACAATGTGGCCAAGGAGCTTTCCTTCATGGGCTAGAAAAACACACTTTTTAGGATTCAAGGAGACTCCAAATCTTCTACACCTTTGGAACACTTGTCTCAAATGAAAGAGGTGGTCTGCTGTATTTTTTGAAAAAACAGTGATATCATCAAGATATATCAATACAATGTTGTTAATCAAACCTTTGAACGCCATGTCCATTGCTCTTTGGAAGGTAGCTCCAGCGTTGAACAACCCAAATGGCATTTTTCTGTATGCATAAATTCCCCATTTAGTTGTGAAGGCTGTCTTGAACTGATCTTCTTCCTTCACCATAATCTGATTGTACCCTGAGTAGCCATCAACAAATGAAAACCTTTCAGAGCCAGCAACAACTTGTAAAATCTGCTCCATATAAGGAAGTGGGTAATGGTCCTTGAGAGATGCTCTATTCGAATCTCTGAAATCAACACACAATCTGATCTCTCCACTCTTCTTTCTGACTGGAACTAAGTTGGCAACCCAACTAGAATGCTTGATTGGGAATATGATTCTTGACTCAATCAACTTGTTCAATTCCTTCCTCATGAGAGGTTCTGTGTGTGGATTGACTGGCCTTTGTTTCTACCTGATGGGCTTAGTATTTGGATCCAACTCAATGGTGTGCTGAGCTGACTTGGGATTGAAACCTTTCAAATCTTTGTAGCTCCAAGAAAACACATCAAGTAACTCTTGACACAGCTGTATGAACTTATACATTTCTTGTTCAGTTGTCATCTTTCCAATTTGCAATGGTTTGTTCTCTTCCACCAAGATGGATACTGAATCTTCTCTCTTGACCTGAATGTTTGCTTTCTCTTTCCTAAACTGATCATTGGGATTGAAAATGGACTCCAAAGTGATAAGTCCCTTGGGAAACTTATTAGTTCTCAGCTGTACCACTTGGTCACCATACTGTTGTTCCAATTTTTCTTGATTTTTAGCTAAGAACTTAGCTTCTTCTTATAAGAAATGGATGATTTGCTGGTCATTCTCAAACACTTGCCAACTTACATTGTTATCTGGCACTGAAGGCCTCACAATCACATGGATTTTTGGCTGTACCTTGTCCTTTTGAATGCTTTCCATAATATCAAAGGCTGCCCCAATTGGTCCAAGTCTGTCAGCAGCTTGATTTTCTTTTCTAGGAATGGATTTTATGCTGAAGCCCTCAAAATATTCAATGAGGTCCCACACCCTATTCTTGTACCACTTGAGCAGATTATTCTTGACAGCATGCTGCCCCTTAACTTGGTTTACAATCAATTCACTGTCACCAAAGACTTACAAGTTCTTTATTCCTCTCTTTATTACCCAATGCATCCCTTGCACCAAGGCTTCATATTCAGCAGTGTCATTGGAGCATGTAAACTGAAAACTAAAAGCTGAATAGTAATTTACTCCTTGAGGTGAAATAAGCATAGCTCCACCTGCACCTTGTCTACTCCTTGATCCATAAAAAAACAGCTGCCATACCTCATTGTCATCCTTGTGGTTTGGCTTGGTGATGTTAGGAATGGGCTGATCTTCTTGATGTATGCAATAGACCCCTAGCTCAGATTCTTCTACTTCTTGATAAGGATCAAAAGCATGCACCTTGTTTTCCCCATTCATCAAGAGTTAGATCCGGGATGCTTCCAACCTTGGTGTCAGCTTCATCAGTGCTTTGGTGATCTTCTTGATCAAATGCCGAACAGTTGGCATTGATCTGACTTGGAGTGTAGGGCTCAATGTGGAATTTTGCAATAGGTTCAGACCTGATTATAGCTTTGGTTCCATACCTCATTCTGAACAGCATGTGTGACCAATCAACAGACAAATATCCTCCAATCTTGGCTATGAAATCTTTTAACAAACATAGGGCAAAGAGTGGTGGAAGGTCTATAACAGATACATCTTGTAAAACAACAACATTTGGACATGCATGCAAGGTAAGACTCAAGTTTCTAATCACCTCAACTATTGTTACTGCTGTCCCATCCAACTGCACTACCCCTTTGGATATGGTTTCATATTGAAGTCCTAGCTGATCAGCTATTTTCTTGGGCATCACTGAGCTACTTGCCCCAGAATCAATCATGCAATTGTGCACCAATTGGTTTCCAATGATTAATGAGACATAAAAAGGAGGGGGCTTCAACATTTTACCTTACTGTCCTCCATGATTGCCTTAAGGATGGGCAGCATTTGTGAGCACCTTCTTTTGCATTTGGACTTGTTGATTCGAAGTTGGCCAGTCCTTCATGGTAGCTTGTAGCAAATATCTTTCACCTGGGATAGATAGGGATTCCCACATTGATATATTTACATTTGTCTTCTTCATCTGATCAATGATACTAAATGGTGATGAAGGATCTCTTTGTTGTCCCTTGGTTTTCATATTCATCCCTTGCATGTGGGCAGCAACAACTAGATATTTGAGTTGGTCTAGGAGCTGTTCTTGGCTGCCCTTGTGCATTTACAACTAGATTTTGTTTTCCAACCATTTGTGGAGCCATAAAAGGTTGTGGATTGGTTGGAGCTAATGGCTGTTCTTCACCCAAATTCCTTCTTTTTGACCTTGTATTGGCTGCAACACCTTGAGAATTCAGCCTCTTCTTGCAAGAAATGGATGATTTGCTGATCTTTTTCAAACACTATCCAACTTACATTGTTATCTAGCACTAAAGGCCTCACAATCACATGGATGTTTGGTTGTACCTAGTTATTTCCTTGACTACCTTCACTCTCCACAACAGTCAAAGGCTATCCCCAACTGCTGCAATTCTTGATTCAGCGGCTTTGTTCTCTTTCACTATGGAATGGATTTGATGCCAAAACCCTCAAAATATTCAATGAGGTCCCACACCCTATTCTTGTAGCACTTGAGCTAGATCATTCTTGTACTAGCATGCTGCCCCTTGACTTGGTTGATAATCAACTCATTGTCACCATTGGACTTACAAGTTCTTTTATTCCTCTCTTGATTGCCCAATGCAGTCCTTGCACCAAGGCTTCATATTCAGTAGTGTTATTAGAGCATGCAAACTGAAATCTAAAAGCTGAATAATACTTAACTCCTTGAGGTTGAAACCAGCATGATCCCCCTCCTACACCTTGTCTACTCCTTGATCCATCAAAAAAAAACTGCCATACCTCATTGTCATCTTTGTGGTTTGGCTTGGTGATGCTAGGAATGGGCTGATTTTCTTCATGTATGCAATAGACTCCTAACTCAGGTTCTTCTATTTCTTGATAAGGATCAAAAGCATGCACCTTGCTTGCCCATTCATCAAGAGTCAAATCTGGGATGCTTCCTACCTTTGTGTCAACTTCATCATTGCTTGGATAATCTTCTTGATCAAATGCTGAACAATTAGGTACTTGATCTAGTACTTGGAGCTGTAAGGCTAAACATGTGAAAGTAATTTCAATGGAGGTTCTAGGAGCCTGACTTGCTGGCTTTGGTTCCATATCTTTTTTTGAACAGCATGTAATGACCAATCAGCAGATAAGTAACCTGGGGATCTTAGTTGTGAAATCCCATTGACTGAATTAACATAGAAATATAAGAGTGGTGGAAGGTCTATTACTGAGTACATCTTGCAAAAGCAACCTTCTGTTGGGAACAGGCACTGCCACTAGTAAGACTCTCCCAAGTCCTTTTAATCACTCCAACTGAAATTTTACTGCTAGTCAGCATGCTCAATTGTACCACCCCTCTGGATATGGTTTTCATACTGAATTCCCAACTGATTAGTTATTTGCTTGGGAATTACTGAACTACTTGCCCCGGAATCTAATCATGTAATTGCTGTACATAATTGGTTCCCAATGATCAATGAGAACCTAGAATGGCAGGGGGCTCCTCAACATATTACTTTGCTGTCCTCCATGATTCCCCTCAGCCTGGGCTAGCAGTTTGACAGCACCTTACATCTTACATTTGGACTTGCTGATTTGAAGTTGACACAAGTCCTTAGCAATGATCAGCTTGTAGCATGATCTCTTTGGCCTGAGGATCTGATAGTGATTCTCCACATTGATATGTATGGACATTTGTCTTCTTCATCTGATCAATGATACTAAATGGAGATTGAAGTATCCCTCTACTGTCCCTTGAGCCTAGCACAGTGGGCATTTCTTACACATGGGCAGCAACAACTGGCATTTGGGTTGGCCTAGGGGTTGTTTTAGTGCCAATCTAATTGCGTGCTTGGGATTACATTTTGTTTGCCAATAGTTTGTGGAGTGACAAAAGGTCATGAATTACTTGGGGCCAATGGTTTTTCTTCACCCAAATTTCTTCTCTTTGACCTTGTGTTGGCTACAACACTTTGGGAAATCATTTGATTCATGCCACAAAAATCTTCTGCTTGTCAGTTTACAAGTGTGGTATCATTTAGAGCTGATTGCTGCTGGAATGTTTCTTATTACTGGTTATTTCCTTGACTACCGTCACCCTCCACACCAGTTTCTATCACCATTAATGCTTGATTCAAGGCACCATTGAAGCACATGGTCTGATTATGAGGTTCATTGCACTGCTAAAACTAGCTGAATCATACTCTTGGAGTCGCTATATGTGTAATTTATAGCTGGCTTTTAATGCTTTAGATGCAGATGTAGCATTGGGATTATAGGGCTGAAATGGTCTATTGGCAGGAGGCCTTTCTTGATTTAGATTTGCAGGTGGATTGGGTGGTCTATGAGGTTGATGTTGTTGCAAATCAACAGCACCCCCTGGATGTTGATCAGATTTCTAGTTTGATCATTCTAAGTATCCAGTGATATTGCACAACATTGAATCCTCTTCCCAAGTGTGGGACTTACAAAAATAGAAGAGGAATCTCCAGATTAGAGGCTAGTTCCTTAACTCCTCTGATCATCTGTTATTTGCACAATTGCAGAGGTTTGAATCCTAATCCTACTCTAAATTCCAAGGAGACAAAGATAGAAAGTGCAAAAATTGAAACTAAACTAATAGGTGATACACCGAAGGAGTGGTGAACACTTCTTGTTCATGAAAATTGACACAATTTCATGAAATGCAACATGAAACATCATACATAGGCTGATAAGATGCAATTAGAGGTCTGAAATGAAGCAAGACAATACAAACAAAAGACTGAAAATTGATCACAGAGTCTGCACTGTCATTTTCACTGTCAAAATCCTTGCATTTGCAACATCAAAGAGGCAGAAACCTATTACAATCATGAAGAAGGTCTGATACTTGCAAAAATCACTTGTTGAAGGTGAAAGAAGAAGCTTTCTATACAAAAAAATGTTCAACCCTTTGAAAAATGAGCCAAATCTGGCTTTAACATTGCAAGCGACGAGCCCAGGAGAGAGAAACACGGGAAAACGTGGAAGGGATTCAACCATTGACCAAAATGCCATCAAAATAGCATGGGCGACCTGACAGACCCATTCCTTGACATTTTTAACCATGCTGGGAGAGAATGCGAGCCATTCTTCATTAAAATCGGTGGTTGAAACATCATTTCTGTTCATGACCACGTTCCAGAAGTGTTTTTTTATTTTATCTCTCTAAACTCCACCAAAATATAAAATTGACCCCAAAATCTTATAGATAATTTCACCAGCTTTCCATTGATATAAAGAACGTGAATAAACGAGCTCTGGATCGAAAGATATGGCTATTTTAAGTTTTAGGGCAAAACAGGGCCAAATCGGGTTGCTTTGATATTTTTGGCCTGGACACGTGGCGAGTTCTGATTGGCTGCGGGTCTTATAGGGGAAAATTTCCCACAAAAACTCTGTCAAGCCATAACTTGAAAAATATGAGGAGTTAGGAGGAAAACTTTACCTTTCTGGAAAGCTGAGAGAGAGCTCTATCCAATGGTGCCATTTTTAGAAAGATTTGAGTGCCTAAAAATAAAAAATGGAGACTGAGGCACAAGAGAGGTAAGAACACAAGGAGTTAGCCAAAAAATGAGCAGGGGGCACATTTTGGATAACAGTTACCAGTTTCCTGAAGCATCCATTGGGCATGAAGTCATGAGTTGTAGCCTGCAAACTAATCTGAACTTAGAAAACCTCCTCTCTGAGCCACTTGGAAACCCACTGAAATGGACTGTGCAAGAGCAAAACCAGCACCACAAAAACTATGTACAAAACTAAATGTCATACATGCTCCAAAATGGAACATACAGAGTGTGCACAAGCACTTATTTTACTGAAAGTGAAACTACCTATCCTACTCTAACTGGAAGCAAAAGTGGGCTAAACAAACCCTGCAACTGGTTGGGAGAAATAGCTTCCCTTTCTCAAAATTTGCAACCATGCAACTGATTTGGCACTGAACATGGCTGATTGAATGAGTGGAAAATCAACAATAAGTTTGTCTTCTACCCAAATCATCAAGGTGTCAACTAAAAACAAATCCAATACCTCTTTTAGTTGCTCTGCATTTGGATTGAAGAGGTATGACAGCTGATCCTTGGTACTTTGTAGCTCACCATCATGCTTAGAAGCAAGCATGACTGGTTGTGACTTCTCCTTTGACTCCAACGAAGTCAAATACCTTATTGGGCAAGGTATGATCCGTTTGATATGCCCATAGCTCAGATTTTCAATTCCAAAAATGGAGTCTTCTTGTAGACCTTCTTGGGTGGGTGATGTGGAAGCAATGGTAGGACTTTTTTGCCCTTTCTCTTCCTTCATGGCAACATGGAACTCTTCAATAGTGTGTAACTCCTCGTTATTGATTGCAACATCCAATGAAGTTGCTTTTGCATTGTTGTTACCTGCTGCAATACATTGTTGGCTTTGGGGATCCTACATTGTAGCTTTTGGAAGATCAAATTCTTCCAGCTTTGATTCAAGAGGCATGTTATAAACTGTAGGATGTTGTCCTTGAACTCTTTTGTTCATGGCAGCAAGTTCTTGTTATTGTAGAATGAATGGTGAAGAAGGAAACATGGTAATTTCAGCTAGCTCTTCATCTAAACATTCTTCTAATTCTGATGAAAAATCAAACTCTTGAATGTCTTGCTGCAGCAAAGTCTCTCCCTCTTGTATGGTGGCCTCCAAATCTGCATTTTCTTCACCCTGTATAACTTCATTTTCAAACATGAAACTTGTCAATCCAAACTCATCCCAAAAATCAGATTGTTGGAGAGATGAAGTGGGAGAGAAGCATGAAATTTCTTATGCCTTTTTCTCACAATTTGGACCTGTTTTGTTCACCTCCATAATGGCTTCATCAATCAAATCAGCCCCTTTAAATGAAAGCAAAAATGTATCAATAATGCTTCCTTCTTCTACTGTTGTAAAAACTGACTTGACCTCATCCATTTGCTCCTCAAAGATGGGGTTTTGAGATGGTTTTCCTTCCTTCTCAATGGCTGATTTTGCAGTGCAAACTGGATCAGCATTTTCTTTGGGCAAAGTGCCAACATGGACACCCAACTCATCACCAACAAAATGATATTTTTCTCACTTCACTGCTGTTATAAAATCAGCCTTGTTTTCCACTTGTTTTCCAACTTCAACATCCTCTATTGGTTTCACCATCAAGGGGATTTTTGTAATCCCGAATTTAAGAGCCCAACTCTTTAGACTTTGAATTTCTTCATCCTTGTTTGGCTCTTCTTTCTACTGATATTTTCCTTGATTGGCATTCTAATTTTTATCCTCCCAACATGGATTTGGGAATGCAAGAGGAGAAGTGGATTGTAACTCAATTGATTTTGCAATTTTTTGTGGTGGTGGAGGAGGTAGAAACTCTTGTTTCTTTGGAGGGAATGGCTGTTTGGAAGGGAAAAGGACAAAAGAATTGAGATGGGGTGGAAGATTAAGGAATGGAGAAATGGATTCAACACTTGGGACAGCAGATGGAGAGTTTAAAACTTGACATTGCTGAGATAAAACAGATTGGGAAAGAGGGAGAGAAAAGGCATGAGATGGTGTGCTTACCTATTGACAAGGTTGTTGAATACTCGTCTCATACACCTTTATTCATTTAGTCCACTTTGCAAGCAATGGTAGTGTTGTAATCATGAAGTCTAGCTTCTCTTGAGGGCTGTAATGCCTTGGAAAAGGTCCCACCCATGGACAAGATGCTCTACAACCGATTCTAAATGCTTTCATTTGTGCTTGAGCCCTGGATTGCACCATGTTTACCTCCATCTTTTGGATTTGTTCCAACAGATCTGCATTTTCTTCTTGACTGTCCTCACAACCAGCATACCCTTGTGCTTGACATGCTTCATATCCAAACTGACTTTGGCACTGCTGCTCATATGGGTAGACATGCTGATTTTGAATTTGATCAAAATGCTAATTTGGAGAATTTGTAAAACATGTTGGAGGTGTGATATACTGCTATTGTAAATGTGAATTCCATGATGGAAATGAAGTCATGATTGCACAACTTCATGGAATGGAAAAGAATGAAAATGATGGAAAGAAGAATAAATGGAAATGAAAAGAAAATAGGTCTGCAACTTAGAGAATGAGTTGTTTACCAAATGGAGTCACCATATGTGCTTTTGAAAGTGCCTCCAAAAGGCTGAATCTTTAATAGGAAAACACCAACCTGTCAAAGATAAAGTGGAATACTTGTTATCCAAATGTACCCCCTACTCATTTTGTGGCTAACTCCCTTTCATTTTTTCCTTCTATTGTGCCTCAGTCATAAATATTTAGTTTTTAGGCACTCAAAACCTTCTAGAAATGACACCATTGGATAGAGCTCTTTCTCAGCTTTCTAGAAACGTAAAGATTTCATCCTAACTCCACGTATTTTTCAATTTATGGTTCAATGGAGTTTTTGTGGGAAATTTTCCCTTGCAAGGTCCATAGCCAATCAGAACTTGCCACATGTCCAGGTCAAAAATATCAAAGCGATCTAATTTTGGCCTATTTTTTCCCTAAAACTTAAAATCACCATAACTTTCGATCCAGAGCTCATATTTTCACGTTCTTTATATCAATGGAAAGCTGGTGAAATTATCTACAATATTCCATGGTCAATTTTGAATTTTGTTTTAGTTTGGATGGAGAAAATCAAAACACACTTCTGGTACATGTCCATGGCCAGAAATGACATTTCAACAACCAAATTTAATACAAAATGGGTCACATTCTTCTCCAATATGGTCAAAAATGATAGGGTATGGGTTTGTAAGGTCCTCCATGCTATTTTAATGCATTTTCCATCAATGAGGAATGGACTCCCACATTTTTTATGTTTTCTCTCTCCTGGGCTTGACCCATGCATTGTAAAAGCCATATTTGGCTCATTTCTTCATGGTTGAACACTTTTTGGCTTTGCAAACTTCTTCTTTCACCTCCAGCAAGTGATAGTTGTAAGAATCAGACCTTTTTCACATTTTGTAACAGGTTTATACCTCTTTAATGGTGGAATGCAAGATATTTTTACATGGAATTGACAGTGCAAACTCTGTGAATGCTTTCAGTCCTTTGTTTGTATTGTTTTACTTCATTTAAGACCTCTAATTACATCTATCAGCTTGTGTATGTTTTCCCTTATTGCATTTCATGAATTTGTGTCTATTACATGGCAAAAATGTTTCACCACTCCTTTTGGTGCATCACCATCTTTAGTTTAGTTTCATTTTTGCATTTTTATCCCTGTCTCCTTACAATTTAGAGTAGGATTAGGATCTGAACCTCTGCAGTTATGCAAATAATAGATCTGGTCAGAGTAGTTTGAGGAACCAGCCTCTAATCCATAGATTCCTCTCTCATTTTACAAGTCCCACACTTAGAGAGAGGTTTCAATGTTGTGCAATCACACTTGATGACTGAAACATAAACTTAGAAAATTGATTTGCATCCAGGGGTGCTGCTGATTTGCAACAATAGTTTTGGCATGCCCGGTGGGACCTTAGAGGTTTTCCACTTCATCTTTTACAGGTTGGTGTGTTCCTATGAAGATTTTAGCCTTTGGAGGAACTTGCAAACACATCTGGCGACTCCATCTGATCAGTAACCCATTTCTAAAGTTACAGACCTGTTTTTCATCCATTTCCATCCATTATTCTTTCCATCTCTTTCATTATTTTCCATTCCATGAAGTTGTGCAATCATGACTTCATTTCCATCATGGAACTCACATTTACAACAGCAGCAATGTTTCCCACCTCTAACATGTTTTTTAAATCCTCCAAATCAGCATTTTCAACAAATTCAAAATCAGCATACATACCCATATGAGTAGCAATGCCAAAATCAGTTTGGCTATGGAGCTTTCCAAGAGCAAGGGTGTGCATACAATGAAGACAATCAGATGCAAGATGCTGGTCTGTTGGAGAAAATCAAAAAGATGGAGGTAAACATGGTGCAATCCAGGGCTCAAGCAAAAATGAAAGCATTTGGAATTGGTTGTGGAGCACCTTGTCCATGGGTGGGACCTTTCCCAAGGCATTACAGCCCTCAAGAGAAGCTTGACTTCATGATTGCAATGCTGCCATTACTTGCAAAGTGGATTGAAGGAATAGAGGTGTATGAGAGGAGTATTCAGCAACCTTATCAACGGGTAAGCACACCATCTCATGCCTTTTCTTTTCGTCATTTCCCAATCGCTTAGAAGCGAAAGCATGACTGGTTGTGACTTCTCCTTAGGGACTCCAATGAAGCAAATACCTTGGATTGGGAAAGGTATGATTTTTTGAATGCCCATAGCTTTGATTTTCAACTCCAAAAATGGAGTCTTTTGTAAACCTTTTCCCCACGCCCCGCTAGTCCATGTGCCAAGCAATGGTAGGCCCCTTTTTGCTCCCTTTTCTTCTCATGGCAAACATGGAACTTTTTCTTTGTTTGCAACTCCTTATTGGCAACATCCAATGAAGTTGCTTTGCATTTGTTACCGTGCCGACTAGCAATACATTGTTCACGCTTGGGAGTGGGCCCATTCTTTAAGCTTTTGGAAATCAAATTCTTCCAGCTTTGATTCATGAGGGTTTGTTGCAAATGTTTGGCCTTGAACGTCTTTTGTCCATGGCAGAAATTGTGTTGTTGGAGGAATGGTGAAGAAGGAAACATGGTAATGATTCAGTCTAGCTCTTCATCAACATTCTTCTAAGTCTGATGGAAAATCAAAACTCTTGAATGTGTTTAACATTGCAGCAAAGTCTCTCCCTCTTGTATGGTGGCCTCCAAATTTATTTTTTCACCCTCTATAACTTCATTTTCAAACATGAAACTTGTCAATCCAAACTCATCCCAAAAATCAGATTGTTCCTGTAACCATGACCCTGGAAGGCATGGTTTCTGTGCCTTTTGCTCCAATTTGGACGTTCTTTTGTCGGAACTCCACGCAAATGGCTTTCAATCAAATCAGCCCTTGCCGACTTGAGCATGCATTTATCAATTTTGGTCCCTTGGAATAGTGTTTTTCCTGTGTAAAAATTGTTTAGGAGACCTCATTCATTTGCTCCTCAAAGATCTTGAGATAATTTTTTGTTTGAATTCTATAAATCATGGTTTTTGCACATGCAAATGGATCCCCTTTTCTTGTTTAAAGTGCCAACATGGACAGTAACTCATCACTAACATAAGTTTTGATTTTTCCTTTACATGCTTGGTAAAAATCAGCCTTGTTTTCCACTTGTTCTCCAACTTCAACATCCTCTATTGGTGCAAACCATCATTATTGATTTTTGTAATAATTTAGAGCCCATTACTCTTGCACTTTGAATTTCTTCATCCTTGACTAGTGGCTCTCTTTTTCTGCTTTGAAAATTTTTCCTTGCATTGGCATTCGTTTTAGACCCAACTATGGATTGGCAATGCAAACTCTTGAGGAGATCCGGATTCTGTCTAATTCTCAATTGATTTTGATCCAATTTTTTGTGGTGGTGCAAGAGGTAGGAACTCTTGTTTCTTTGGATTCATGGTGGAACAAGAAAAGGATACGAATAAATGAGCATGGGGTGGAATGTATCTAGGGAATAAAATATTAAAGCCACGTGGATTCACAATTTAAACTATCCATGGGACATCATAGATCAATTCCCATAAAATGATCAAAACTTGACATCAACATCACATATCTAAACAATATCATGGTCAAGAATGAGTTAACATCCTAATGCTAGATGGTGTGCTTCACATAATATAACAAGATTAGCAATAATAATGATAGTAACACAAAAGCAAACATCTACATTAAAACAATATAACTAGTGCAAAGAGTCCATCATAGTGCCAGAAATGGTAATGTTGTAATAAGTGAAGCACTAGCATTCACATGGTCAAAGTGTAGGATTGGTCTTGAAAAAAAACCCATTCGTTTGGAAATATTTTATCTATCCCAAAATGATTCCAAATACATTCCTTTGTTCTTAAGCCCTGGATTGCAACATGTATACATTGAAATCTTCGTTTGATTAGTGTCCAGCAGATATACATTCTATTTTTGACTGCCCTCACAACCAGCATACCAATGTGCTTGACATGCTTGACATATCCAAGGACTGACTTATGGTTGCCTTCATTGCTGCAAATATGGGTTCCCATACTGATTTTCAAGAAGGGGATAAATTGGATTCATTTTTTAGGATTAATAAAACATGTTGGAGGTGTGATATACCTGCTGTTGTAATATGATTGAATTTCCATTATGGAAATGAAGTCAAGATTGCACATCTCTCAGCAGGAATGGTTTAAGGAATGAAACATGAAATTCCTCTTTGATGCTTTGGATTAAAATGAATCAAATAATTTTGGGTGTTATGGAACTTAAGATAATGAGTTGTTTGGGTTGTATTGAGTCACCAGAAGTGATCTTATATGATAGTGCCTCCAAATGTTACCTAATCTTAAATAGGGGAATAAAGGATACATGTTTTTCTTCCAATACATAAATTGGAAGAACTCTAAGGTCCCACTGGATGATGTCTATAACTAGAAAATGTTGGGAAATTTTTTTCTCCTCCTATAAACATTAATCAGATGTCGTTGGTTGATCATTTCAAAACTCTATTCAAGTGCTGAGAATAATGCACAATACATCTTATAATGAAATGGGAAAGTGCAATGAGCCAGTGTATCTCCACCAAGATGGATGTGGGGCCTTTAGGATCATCTGAGGTTAGGTTCCTCAACTCCTTGAGGAGTTGGAGCTATTTTTTTTGCACAATTGCAGAGGTGAAAACTCCATTAAACACTACCCTAAAGTATGTTCCAAAGGAGATAGAGATAGAGAATTGGACCAAAAATCCCAATAGAAAACATTGCAACAAAATTATTCATGCTAGGACAGGTGATGCACCAAAGGTTAGTTCAAGATTTATAGACACCTGGATGATATTGAACATGAAATACATAACAATCTAGATTTGGATTTTTAAATGGAAATCGCTAAATGCTGTATGAAAACATTCACAAATGCATCAAAATGGAGAACATTCAATGACAGATCAAGAAAGCAATGACCTTAGATATAGTAGAGAGGGGATGGGTGATGTTAGATGTTTAATCACAGAAGGAGCTGGATCAAGTATCTCATTTTATCCAATACTAGTACTATGGCTACAGTGATCCAGAGGCAAGATAAGGATGTTGCATTACATGGAAAGGCAAGATGTAGATGATGAAATTCTTAAAAGGAGGAAGAAGAGAGCTAGGAGTAGTTGCAGAAGCAGGTGGTATGTGATCTCTCCTTTTGCAATATGAACTAATCATCTAGCTTAAAATTACAATCGTCAAACCAGGGAACCCCAGGTTAGAGAGATTCTCATATACATAATTAGGAAAAGTCAAACTCCAAGGTTCAACCATTGACCAAATACGTCCATCAAAACAACATGAGTGCCCTAACTCTTCTACAACATGAATCCTGACATTTTTAACCATGCTGGGAGAGATGCAAGCCATTCTTCATTAGAGGGTAAAAAAGATAAAGGTTGTAATGAGGGTGATTTCTGTCCAAAACCACCAACCCAGAGGATCAGCTACAATTTAGTAGTCTCTAAAATCCATTAAAATGACATTCATAAATTACCCTAGAATTCTACTAGGGGTGGCTTTCACCATCTTTTTCATTAGAAAATAATCTAGCATGATAAGTGAGTAGAACCGAGCTTTGGATGGAATATGATATGGCGATTTGACATCTTTTAGATCGTAACAGGGCCAAATTTTTTCGGTGGGAAAATTATTAAGCACATTTAAAAAACCTTTCATTAGACATAAGGCACAATTATTACATGAAATTATTCCCCATGCACAACCACTCTAGGTGCCAAGTGGTTGCTCCAGCATCTCATTGTCCGACTTACGCCTGCGGGTCTTATAGGGGAAAATTTCCCACAAAAACTCTGCCGAGCCATAACTTGAAAAATACATGAGGAGTTAGGAGGAAAACTTTACCTTTCTGGAAAGCTGAGAAAGAGCTCTATCCAATGGTGCCATTTTCCAGAAGGATTTGAGTGCCCAAAAATAAAAAATGGTAGACTGAAGCACAAGAGAGGGAAGAATGGGAGGAGTTAGCCAAAAAATGAGCAGGGGGCACATTTTGGATAACAGTTACCAGTTTCCTGAAGCATCCATTGGGCATGAAGTCATGAGTTGTAGCCTGCAAACTGAAATCTGAACTTAGAAAACCTCCTCTCTGAGCCACTTGGAAACCCACTGAAATGGACTGTGCAAGAGCAAAACCAGCATCCACAAAAACTATGTACAAAACTAAATGTCATACATGCTCCAAAATGGAACATACAGAGTGTGCACAAGCACTTATTTTATTTTGAAAGTGAAACTACCTATCCTACTCTAACTGGAAGCAAAAGTGGGCTAAACAAACCCTGCAACTGGTTGGGAGAAATAGCTTCCCTTTCTCAAAATTTGCAACCATGCAACTGATTTGGCACTGAACATGGCTGATTGAATGAGTGGAAAATCAACAATAAGTTTTGTCTTCTACCCAAATCATCAAGGTGTCAACTAAAAACAAATCCAATACCTCTTTTAGTTGCTCTGCATTTGGATTGAAGAGATATGACAGCTGATCCTTGGTACTTTGTAGCTCACCATCATGCTTAGAAGCAAGCATGACTGGTTGTGACTTCTCCTTTGACTCCAACGAAGTCAAATACCTTATTGGGCAAGGTATGATCCGTTTGATATGCCCATAGCTCAGATTTTCAATTCCAAAAATGGAGTCTTCTTGTAGACCTTCTTGGGTGGGTGATGTGGAAGCAATGGTAGGACTTTTTTGCCCTTTCTCTTCCTTCATGGCAACATGGAACTCTTCAATAGTGTGTAACTCCTCGTTATTGATTGCAACATCCAATGAAGTTGCTTTTGCATTGTTGTTACCTGCTGCAATACATTGTTGGCTTTGGGAGATCCTACATTGTAGCTTTTGAAGAACATCAAATTCTTCCAGCTTTGATTCAAGAGGCATGTTATAAACTGTAGGCTGTTGTCCTTGAACTCTTTTGTTCATGGCAGCAAGTTCTTGTTATTGTAGAATGAATGGTGAAGAAGGAAACATGGTAATTTCAGCTAGCTCTTCATCTAAACATTCTTCTAATTCTGATGAAAAATCAAACTCTTGAATGTCTTGCTGCAGCAAAATTCTCTCCCTCTTGTATGGTGGCCTCCAAATCTGCATTTTCTTCACCCTGTATAACTTCATTTTCAAACATGAAACTTGTCAATCCAAACTCATCCCAAAAATCAGATTGTTGGAGAGATGAAGTGGGAGAGAAGCATGAAATTTCTTGTGCCTTTTTCTCACAATTTGGACCTGTTTTGTTCACCTCCATAATGGCTTCATCAATCAAATCAGCCCCTTTAAATGAAAGCAAAAATGTATCAATAATGCTTCCTTCTTCTACTGTTGTAAAAACTGACTTGACCTCATCCATTTTCTCCTCAAAGATGGGGTTTTGAGATGGTTTTCCTTCCTTCTCAATGGCTGATTTTGCAGTGCAAACTGGATCAGCATTTTCTTTGGGCAAAGTGCCAACATGGACACCCAACTCATCACCAACAAAATGATATTTTTCTCACTTCACTGCTGTTATAAAATCAGCCTTGTTTTCCACTTGTTTTCCAACTTCAACATCCTCTATTGGTTTCACCATCAAGGGGATTTTTGTAATCCCAAATTTAAGAGCCCAACTCTTCAGACTTTGAATTTCTTCATCCTTGTTTGGCTCTTCTTTCTGCTATTGTTTTCCTTGATTGGCATTCTAATTTTTATCCTCCCAACATGGATTTGGGAATGCAAGAGGAGAAGTGGATTGTAACTCAATTGATTTTGCAATTTTTTGTGGTGGTGGAGGAGGTAGAAACTCTTGTTTCTTTGGAGGGAATGGCTGTTTGGAAGGAAAAAGGACAAAAGAATTGAGATGGGGTGGAAGGACTAGGGAATGGAGAAATGGATTCAACACTTGGGACAGCAGATGGAGAGTTTAAAACTTGACATTGCTGAGATAAAACAGATTGGGAAAGAGGGAGAGAAAGAGGCATGAGATGGTGTGCTTACCTATTGACAAGGTTGTTGAATACTCGTCTCATACACCTTTATTCATTTAGTCCACTTTGCAAGCAATGGTAGTGTTGTAATCATGAAGTCTAGCTTCTCTTGAGGGCTGTAATGCCTTGGAAAAGGTCCCACCCATGGATAAGGTGCTCTACAACTAATTCTAAATGCTTTCATTTGTGCTTGAGCCCTGGATTGCACCATGTTTACCTCCATCTTTTGGATTTGTTCCAACAGATCTGCATTTTCTTCTTGACTGTCCTCACAACCAGCATACCCTTGTGCTTGACATGCTTCATATCCAAACTGACTTTGGCACTGCTGCTCATATGGGTAGACATGCTGATTTTGAATTTGATCAAAATGCTAATTTGGAGAATTTGTAAAACATGTTGGAGGTGTGATATACTGCTATTGTAAATGTGAATTCCATGATGGAAATGAAGTCATGATTGCACAACTTCATGGAATGGAAAAGAATGAAAATGATGGAAAGAAGAATAAATGGAAATGAAAAGAAAATAGGTCTGCAACTTGAGTCACCAGAATGAGTGTTGTTTATCCAAATGGATGTCACCATATGTGCTTTTGAAAGTGCCTCCAAAAGGCTTAATCTTTAATAGGAAAACACCAACCTGTCAAAGATAAAGTGGAATACTTGTTATCCAAATGTACCCCCTACTCATTTTGTGGCTAACTCCCTTTCATTTTTTTCCTTCTATTGTGCCTCAGTCATAAATATTTAGTTTTTAGGCACTCAAAACCTTCTAGAAATGACACCATTGGATAGAGCTCTTTCTCAGCTTTCTAGAAACGGAATAAAGATTTCATCCTAACTCCACGTATTTTTCAATTTATGGTTCAATGGAGTTTTTGTGGGAAATTTTCCCTTGCAAGGTCCAGTGGAGCCAATCAGAACTTGCCACATGTCCAGGTCAAAAATATCAAAGCGATCTGATTTTGGCCTATTTTTTCCCTAAAACTTAAAATCACCATAACTTTCGATCCAGAGCTCATATTTTCACGTTCTTTATATCAATGGAAAGCTGGTGAAATTCTCTACAATATTCCATGGTCAATTTTGAATTTTGTTTTAGTTTGGATGGAGAAAATCAAAAAACACTTCTGGTACGTGTCCATGGCCAGAAATGACATTTCAACAACCAAATTTAATACAAAATGGGTCACATTCTTCTCCAATATGGTCAAAAATGATAGGGTATGGGTTTGTAAGGTCCTCCATGCTATTTTAATGCATTTTCCATCAATGAGGAATGGACTCCCACATTTTTTATGTTTTCTCTCTCCTGGGCTTGACCCATGCATTGTAAAAGCCATATTTGGCTCATTTCTTCATGGTTGAACACTTTTTGGCTTTGCAAACTTCTTCTTTCACCTCCAGCAAGTGATAGTTGTAAGAATCAGACCTTTTTCACATTTTGTAACAGGTTTATACCTCTTTAATGGTGGAATGCAAGATATTTTTACATGGAATTGACAGTGCAAACTCTGTGAATGCTTTCAGTCCTTTGTTTGTATTGTTTTACTTCATTTTAAGACCTCTAATTACATCTATCAGCTTGTGTATGTTTTCCCTTGTTGCATTTCATGAATTTGTGTCTATTTACATGGCAAAAATGTTTCACCACTCCTTTTGGTGCATCACCATCTTTAGTTTAGTTTCATTTTTGCATTTTTATCCCTGTCTCCTTACAATTTAGAGTAGGATTAGGATCTGAACCTCTGCAGTTATGCAAATAATAGATCTGGTCAGAGTAGTTTGAGGAACCAACCTCTAATCCATAGATTCCTCTCTCATTTTACAAGTCCCACACTTAGAGAGAGGTTTCAATGTTGTGCAATCACACTGGATGCCTGAAACATAAACTTAGAAAATTGATTTGCATCCAGGGGTGTTGCTGATTTGCAACAATAGTTTTGGCATGCCCGGTGGGACCTTAGAGGTTTTCCACTTCATCTTTTACAGGTTGGTGTAACCATTCCTGCCTGCAAGATTTCTAGCCTTTGAAAAGAACTTGCAAACACATCTGGCGACTCCATCTGATCAGTAACCAATTGGTCTAAAGTTACAGACCTGTTTTTCATCCACTTCCATCCATTATTCTTTCCATCTCTTTGATTATTTTCCATCTCCATGAAGTTGTGCAATCATGACTTCATTTCCATCATGGAACTCACATTTACAACAGCAGCAATGTGAGAAGCTCCCACCTCTAACATGTTACCTTTAAATCCTCCAAATCAGCATTTTGAAACAAATTCAAAATCAGCATACATACCCATATGAGTAGCAATGCCAAAATCAGTTTGGCTATGGAGCTTTCCAATGAGCAAGGGGTGTGCATACAATGAAGACAATCAGATGCAAGATTGCTGGTCTTTTGGAGAAAATCAAAAAGATGGAGGTGAACATGGTGCAATCCAGGGCTTTCAAGCAAAAATGAAATCATTTGAGAATTGGTTGTGGAGCACCTTGTCCATGGGTGGCACCTTTCCCAATGGGCATTACAGCCCTCAATGAGAAGCTTGACTTCAATGATTGCAATGCTGCCATTACTTGCAAATTTGGATTGAAGGAATAGACTTGGTGTATGAGAGGAGTATTGGAGCAACCTTATCAACGGGTAAGCACACCATCTCATGCCTTTTCTTTTCGTCTTTCCCAATCTGGGAGAGAATTTTATCTCAGCAGTGCCAAGTTTTAAACTCTCCATCTATTGTCCCAAGTGTTGAATCCATGTTCTCCACCCATGGGAGTGCTTCCACCTCATCTCAATTCTTTGAATCCTTTTCCCTTCCAAACATGTCATCCCCTGCCATAAGAGTTAAATGAAAGACCATCTCCTCCAAAGAAATAAGAGCTAATTTACCTCCTCCACCACCACAAAATCAATTACAAAAATCAGTTCATGAAGTGACAGTAAAAAGAGAAGCAGTCAAACAAGGATCAAGAAATTAAAATTTTGGAAGAGTTGGGCTCTTAAATTCAAGAAGGCATGAAGAAGTTTTAGACCTTTGCTGATGAAACCTTCAGAATTCAGGTTGCCAGTTACAGAACAAAACCATGGTGGTTAAGACTAATTTTGTTGCAAGAAGAAGAGCAAAAAGGAGTTACAGATCAGTAATCAATTTGTTCAGAATATAGTGTCAAATGACATTGGCACCCTATTTAAAGGAAATGGCTGATCCAATTCAAATTGCAAAAAAATCATTGTCATGAGGAACAGCAAGAGGAAGGAGAAGCTACTTCTTTCCAAATCCAAAATAAGTAAGGAGCACATTTTCCAGCATTGTGGGGGAGAAACCTGCAGATCTAAAGGCTTTGAGCATAATGCAGCAGGTTATAAAAGAAATTTCAGTTCTTCTCTCTACTTCATCTCTCTCAAGTCCTCAAGTACTGAAGAAGAGTTTGATCCCTCAAACTCAATGCTGGAGGATTGAAAGAAACCTTGGTGATCGTTGTTGCAAATCAAGAGAACTCCATTTGGGAGAGGCAAGAAACATTTACTCCTTTTGCATGACATCAGCAATGAGGCAGTTTACCTGTCTGATTTGCAGGATTGTTTTGATGAAGAAGAACCGGTTGAGTTTCCAGGATTCTCTCTTTCATCATCCATCTTCCATAACACAAGAGCCTATTGTCATGGAGGAGAGTATTCACTTCATGATCAGAAAGTCCCTGCATCTTATAGAATCTCTTTGGAACCAAGATTGGAAGATTTTAAACTTTCATGTCCTTCATTGGCAGGAAGAGAAAGGGTAGCTGCTGGGTTCTACCATTGCTTCCACACCATCCATTCAAGGTCTACAAGAGAACTCCATTCTTGGAGTTGAAAATCAGAATTATGGGCATACTCAATGGATCAGACCTTGCCCAATCAGGTATTTGGCTTCACATGGAGCCAAAGGAGAAGCCACAACCAGTCACTTGCTTGCTTCTAAGCATGAGGATGCCTGCAAAGTTCCAAGGATCAGCTGTCATACCTTGTCCAATCTAAATGGCAGAGCAACTAAAAGAGGTATTGGATTTGTTCCTTAGTTCACACCTTGCTAAGGCAATTTGGGTAGAATACCAGCTTTCTTGTTGATTTTCCACTCATCTAATCAGCCATACTCAACTCCAAATCATTTGCATGGCCTTTCATGCCAATTTTACAAGAAAGGAAATTATTTTACACAACCAATTGCAGGGTTCATGTAGCTCACCTTTGCTTCCAGTTAGAGTAGAGTAGGTAGGTTTGCTTTCAGTAGAAGAAGTTCTTGTTCACACTATTGCATGTTCCATTTGGAGCATGTATGATTTTTAGTTTGTACATAGTTTTGGTGCTACTGGTTTCACTCGTTGAAAAAAACAGTTTCTTTTGATGTACACCTTGAGTGGGAACAACTCCATGTCTAGTGGGATTCAAGCGGTTCAGTTGAGGGAAGTTTTCAAAGTTTAGATCACAATTTTTAGGCTACTACTCTTGACTCCATGGCCAATGGATTTCTTCAGGCTACTGATCATTCATGAGCAGTAGGCAGATGACCCCTCTGAAGTCGAGACAAAATTGTCTCTTATCCAAATGTGCCCCCTGCTCATTTTGTGGCTAGAGCTCCCTTTCATTCTTATCCTTCTATTGTGCAGATCAGTCATAAATTTTTACTTTTTAGGAACTCAAAACCTGTCTAGAAATGACACCATTGGATAGGAGCTCTTTCTCAACTTTCTAGAAAGGTAAAGATTTCCTCCTATACTCCACAGTGTTGATTCAAGTCATGGCTCGGCGGAGTTTTTGTGGGAATATTTATCCCTTGCAAGGTCTGCAGCCAATCAGAACTCACCACATGTCCAGGTCAAAAATATCAAAGCGATCCGATTTTGGCCTATTTTTGCCCTAAAACTTCAAATCGCCATAACTTTCGATTCTAGACCTCAGATTTTTGCGTTCTTTATATGGAATGGACTTCATATGGTGAAATGATCTACAAGATTCCATTGTCAATTTTGAATTTTGGTTTAGTTTGGAGGGAGAAAGTCAAAAAACTCTTCTGGTACATGTCTATGGCTTACTAAATGACATTTCAACAACCAAATTTCAATACAAAATGGGTCACATTCTTCTCTAATATGGTCAAAAATGACAGTGTATGGGTTTATAAGGTCCTCCATGCTAATTTTAATGCATTTTCCATCAATGAGGAATGGGCTCCCATGTTTTTTATGTTATCTCTCTCCTAAGGGCTCGACCCATACACTGTAAAACCTAGATTTGGCTCATTTATTCATGGTTGAACACTTTTTGGCATTACAAACTTCTTCTTTCACCTCCAGCAAGTGATAGTTGTAAGAATTAGACCTTTTTCACAGTTTGTAACAGGTTTATACCTCTTTGATGGTGGAATGCAAGAGATTTTTACATGGAATTGACAGTGTAAACTCTGTGAATGCTTTCAGTCCTTTGTTTGTATTGTTTTACTTCATTTTAAGACCTCTAATTACATCTATCAGCTTGTGTATGTTTTCCCTTGTTGCATTTCATGAATTTGTGTCTATTTACATGGCAAAAATATTTCACCACTCCTTTTGGTGCATCACCATCTTTAGTTTAGTTTCATTTTTGCATTTTTATCCCTGTCTCCTTGCAATTTAGAGTAGGATTAGGATCTAAACCTCTACAGTTGTGTAAATAATAGATCTGATCAGAGGAGTTTGATGAATCAACCTCTAATCTGGAGATTCCTCTCTCATTTTACAAGTCCCACACTTGGAGAGAGGTTTCAATGTTGTGCAATCACACTGGATGCCTGAAACATCAACTTAGAAACCTGATTTTCATCCAGGGGTGCTACTGATTTGCAACAACAAGACCTATAGGGTCCCACCAGGTGTGCCAAAACTGTTGTTGCAAATCAGCAGCACCCCCTGGATGTTGATCAAATTTCTAGTTTGATCACCCTATGCATCTAGTGTGATTGCACAACATTGAATCCTCTTCCCAAGTGTGGGACTTACAAAATGGAAGAGGAATCTCCAGATTAGAGGCTGGTTCCTCAACTCCTCTGATTAGCTAATTCACTTATACAATTGCAGAGGTTTAAACTCCTAAGTCTTCTCTAAATTCCAAGGAGACAGAGATAGAGAATGTAAAAAAGAAAGAACTAATGCTAATAGGTGATGCACCAAAGGAGTTGTAGACACCTGATGCTACATGAAATACACAATCCACAAGGAAACACAACACAAAAAATGCACAAATTCTCAAAATGTAATGATAGATCAAGAAAGCAATGATAGATATATGAAAGGATTGAAGGATTTTAATCACATAACATATATCAACATCTCAGATCCAATACAGTACATTACAATGATCTGGAGGCAAGAAAAGGTGCTGCATTACATGGAAAGGTAAAATTTCTTCACAAATTCTGCCAAGGAGGAAGAAAAAAGAAGTTACAGAGCTGAAAAAGTGTCTCTCCTTTTGCAAAATGAACTTATTCTGGCTTTTAAAGTGCAAACCACAACCCCAGGAGAGAGAAACGTGGGAAAAAGTGCAAGGGGTTCAACCATTAACCAAAATGCCATCAAAATAGCATGGGCACCCTGACAGACCCATTCCCTAACATTTTTAACCATGCTGGGAGAGAATGCAATCCATTCTTCATTAAAAACTGATGGTTGAAATGTCATTTCTGTCCATGACCATGTGCCAGAGGAATTTTTTTATTTTATCTCTCCAAACTCCATCAAAATGTAAAAATGACCCTATAATCTTGTAGAGAATTTCACCAACTTTCCATTTATATAAAGAATGTGAAAAAATGAGCTCTAGATCGAAAGATATGGTGATTTGAAGTTTTAGGGAAAAACAGGGCCAAATCGGGTCGGTGAGAAAAAATTCAAATTTTTGCACCTTTTTGGTCATTTGGAAAATTTTCCAAAATTTCCCCACGCTCCGCCACTCTAGGTGCCACATGGCAGCATCTCATTAGCCACGGGCCTTTCAAGGGAAACTTTTCCCAAAAAACTCCGCCGAGCCATCACTTCAAAAATACATGGAGTTAGGAGGAAAACTTTACCTTTCTGGAAAGCTGAGAAAGAGCTCTATCCAATGGTGCCATTTCCAAAAGGTTTTGAGTGCCCGAAAAGTAAAATTTTGTGACTGAAGAACAAGAGAGGAAAAAATGAGAGGAGTTAGCCACAAAAAATGAGTAGGGGCACATTTTGGATAACAGGTACCATCAGTTGAGGATTACGGAGGCAAACATCCATAACACTGCTTTTTGTACGAGGTATGGGCACTATGAGTTCACAGTGGTGCCTTTCGGTTTGACAAATGCCCCCACAGTGTTTATGAGTTTGATGAATGGGGTATTTAGGACCTTCGTAGATCACTTCATACTCATCTTTCTTGATGACATTCTGATTTACTCGCGTACGCGTGAGGAGCACAAGGGGCACCTTCATCAGGTTCTTCAGTGTCTTCGTGAGCAACAACTTTATGGGAACTTGGAGAAGTGTGTTTTCTTTTAGTCAGAGATACAGTACTTATGTCATATAATCTCAGGGGAAGGTATCACAGTCGATCCTTCCAAGATTAGAGCCATTATGGATTGGCCAGCACCCACTATAGTGATAGAGGTGTGCAGCTTCATGGGGTTAGCAGGATACTACAGGAGATTTGTTCATGACTTCTCTCAGATAGCACACCCCATCACTTCCCTTCAGCGGAAAGGGAAGAAGTTTTTTTGGCCAGACAGGTGTGGGTAGGCCTTCAGGACCCTGAAGGGATGCCTCACTACAGCACCTATTCTTGCAATGCTGGATCCACATGGTGATTTCTTTGTATGCACAGATGCTTCGTTGGCAGGCCCTGGAGGTGCTCTTATGCAGGAGGGAAGAGTTGTAGCCTTTGAGTCTCACAAACTCAAATATCATGAGCTTAATTATCCTACCCATGATCTTGAGCTTGCGGCAATTGTGCATGCTTTAGTTCGATGGAGACACTTTCTTCTTGGTCGGAGATTCACACTCAGGACAGATCATTTGAGCCTTCGCCACCTCTTCACACAACCTAATCTAAATGCTCGTCAGAGGTGTTGGATAGAGTTGCTTTGTGAGTACGACATGGAGATAAAGCATGTGAAAGGGAAGGAGAATGTGGTTGCAGATGCTCTCAGTAGAAAGAGGCATTTGAGCATGGCTACTTCAATGAGCACAGATTTATGGAGCAGGATCCTTCAGCAGCTTCCTCTTGACAATTTCTACATTGCAGCTTGAGTAGAGATTGAGTCTCAGAGACCCCTTGAGGGGAAATTTGATGGTTTCTCACTAGAGGCAGATGGTCTTCTCAGACACAGAGGTTGGATTTATGTTCCTAGGGATGGAGACTTAAGGTAGGACATCTTGACAGAGGCACATCATACACCCTATTCAGCCCATCCTGGGGTGAAGAAGATGCACGCCACCTTGAGATAGTTATATCACTAGAGAGGTCTTCACAGGGACATGGCTTAGTTTGTGTCACGTTGTTTAGGGTGCCAGAAAGTGAAGGCCAAGAATCAAAATCCAGCTGGCCTTCTCTATCCTCATGTTATACCGGAGTGGAAATGGGACACCATTTCTATGGATTTCATTATTGGGTTACCAATGTCGAGATATCATCATGACGCCATCATGGTCATGGTTGATAAATTGACAAAAGTAGCTCACTTTTCACTGGTAAAGACCACCTATAAAGCTAGTGCGGTGGCACGTGTTTACTTGGATGAGATTGTCAGGTTGCACGGGATTCCGTGAAAGATCATTTGTGACCACGATCCTTTATACACTTCCCATTTCTGGACTACCATGCAGTATGTTCTCGGGACGAAGATTAACTTCAGCACAACCTATCACCCAGAGACAGATGGACAGATTGAGAGGGTGAATCAAATTTTGGAGGACATGCTCAGGATGTACGTGATGGATCAGCAGTCTAAGTGGGAGGAGTATCTATACCTTGTGGAGTTTGCCTACAATAATAGTTTCCAGAGTTCTATAGGCATGGCTCCTTTTCAGGACTTGTATGGTAGGGAGTGCAGGACACCCCTTAGTTGGGATAGGTTGGAGGATAGACTATCTCTTGGACCATCCTTCTTACAGGACATGGAGCAGTAGGTAGTGTTGATCAGGCAAAGATTATAGGAGGCACATGATAGGCAGAAGAAGTATGCTGATCAGCATAGAACCGAGCATAATTTTGATGTGGGCATGAAGTTTTTCCTTCGTGTTAGGCCACATAAGAGCCCGATCCATTATGGAAAAGGTTCTAAGTTATCTCCTCGGTTCGTTGGACCTTTTGAGATCTTGGAGTGTATCGGCCCGTTGGCCTACCGTCTAGCATTGCCACCCAGCTTGTCTCGCATACATGATGTGTTTCATGTTTTTGTTCTTAGGAGATATATCACAGATCCTTCTCATGTGCTGGATTGGACATCATTGCAGGTGCAAGATCAGGGACAGTTGATGGTGGAGCCCGTCCGTATCATAGATCGCAGGACCCTGGGCCTTTGAGGCAGAGAGATTGATCATGTATGGGTGCAGTGGGACAGGTATGATGAGGCTACGGCCACTTAGGAGGATGCCACTGTGTTACAAGTGTAGTTTCCACATTTGTTCCAGTGACTTCCAGGAGGAAGTCGAGTCTAAGGGGAGGGGGATGTAGTGCCCACTCTTCTTTGACACTGTTTAGATACTGATCCTAACTCTATTGATCATATTTTGGATATTATTATATTTTGATGTAACAGAATGTGTATATACTAGCTCATGGATAATTATGGACATTATCATGTTTTGATTAGCATGATGGTTAGATGTTAGACTATGGATTAATATTGATCTGGATTCAGTTATTGTGCTTGAGGATTGTTATCCAAAATGGTGCCCCAGCTCATTTTTGTGGCTAACTCCTTGTGTTCTTGCCTCTCTTGTGCCTCAGTATACATTTTTTGAGTTTTAGGCACTCAAGGCTTTCTAGAAATGGCACTATCAGATAGAGCTCTTTCTTAGCTTTCCAGAAAGGTAAATTTTTCCTCCTAATTCCTTATATTTTTCAAGTTATGGCTCGGTGGAGTTTTTGTGGAAAATTTTCCCATTTGAGGCCCGCAGCCAATAGGAAGCTGCCACGTGGTAGAGGAGTTCGGGGGTCGGAGGCAAATTTGAAATTTTTCCAAGTATTTTGGTTGAAGGTTTAAATGGAAATTTTTTTTCCCGTGGGGCCCGCGGACCAATCACAGTGTGACATGTGTCACAAGGGGAAGGCGCAATGAAAAATTGGCTAAGTGTTTGAGAAGGAAAAATTTTGAACTTTGGCCCGCGGCCAATAGGAGCACGACACGTGTCCAAAGTAGGGGCGTGGGCGTCGGGGTTAAAATTGAAATTTTGGCCTAGTCTTGCCAAAAATTTTAAAAGAAAAATTGGTCCGTGCGGCCCGTGTCGAATGGCATCCCTCCACGTGTTTAATGGAGCCCGAACCGGCGAAGGAGAAAATGAAAAATGCTAAGGGTTTTGCCGAGTTTTCAAAGGAAAATTTTGGAAGGATTTTCCTACAACCAATAGGGGCATGATAGGTGGCACAAGTGGCAGGGAGCTCGCTGCGCGGGGGGAGAATGGAAAAAAGTTGCTAAGTGGTCGGTAAAAGTTTTAAAGGGGAAAATGGAATAGAGGGCCCGAGCCAATAGACATAGGACACGTGTCCTAAGGGGAAGGGGAGTTCAGAGCTCAAGGAGAGCTTTGGAAACTTAGCAAAGGCTTTGCACAAAAAATTAAAAGCCAAAGGATGACCCCGCGCCCCTATCAATGAACCAAATGATGCCACCTGTCCCAAGTGGTGGGGCGCGAGGGGAAAATGAATTTTTTTCCAAAAGAGTATAGAAAGGTCAATTTTCAAAGGAAAACCCGTGGAAAAGAGAAGGAGAGAGAATTCCAAAGTGAATCAGAGCTTGCCACATGGCATCTGACCATCGGAGTGTGGGGAATTTTTGAAAAATTTTCCAAAGACAAAAAAGAGGTAAAATTTGAAAAAATTTCCCGCCGATCCGTTTTTGGGCCGTTTTTTCCCTAAATCTTCAAATGATCATATCTTTTGATCCAGAGCTCGTATTTTCATGTTCTTTATATCATTGGAAAGATGTTAAAATCATCTACATGATTCCATAGTCAATTTATAATTTTGGCTTAGTTTGGAGATAGAAAATTCAAAAATAGTTCTGGTACGTGTCTATGGCCAGAAATGACATTTTAACAACCAAATTTAATACAGAATGGGTCGCATTCTTCTCCAATATGGTCAAAAATGATAGGTTATGGGTTTTTAAGGTCCTCCATGCTGTTTTAATGCATTTTCCATTAATGAGGAATGGGCTCCCATGTTTTTTACATTTTCTCTCTCCTGGGCTCGACCCATGCATTGTAAAAGCCAGATTTGGCTCATTTCTTGAGTGTTGAACACTTTTTGGCATTGAAAACTTCTTCTTTCACCTCCAGCAAGTGATAGTTGTAAGAATCAAACCTTTTTCATAGTTTTTAATAGGTTTATACCTCTTTGATGGTGGAATGCAAGAGATTTTTACATGGAATTGATAGTGCAAACTCTGTGAATGCTTTCAGTCCTCTGTTTGTATTGTTTTACTTCATTTTAAGACCTCTAATTACATCTATTAGCTTGTGTTTGTTTTCGCTTGTTGCATTTCATGAATTTGTGTCTATTTACATGGCAAAAAATGTTTCACCACTCCTTTTGGTGCATCACCATCTTTAGTTTAGTTTCATTTTTGTATTTTTATCCTTATCTCCTTGCAATTTAGAGTAGGATTAGGATCTGAACCTCTGTAGTTGTGAAAAATATAGATCTAAATCAGAGGAGTTTGAGGAACTAGCCTCTAATCTAGAGATTCCTCTCTCATTTTCACAAGTCCCACACTTGGAGAGAGGTTTCCATGTTGTGTAATCACACTGGATGCCTAAAACATCAATTCAGAACCTTGATTTACATCCAGGGGTGCTGCTGATTTGCAACAACAAGGATCATTGAGACATTTTTATTATTATGTGGATAATGATATACTAGTTGACATGAAAAGGTTATTGATGTTAATTTTAGACATGTGACATTGATTATTATGAATAACTCTAGTATAGAAATCTATTGGATGATGATATAGTTACAAATCAAATTTTAATGATAAATATTGAATCCTTGATATTGTTGTAATTTAAAATTAATAATTTTATGTTGGTTATGTCATTTGGATGTTCTAATGTGGCCATGAGGCAGAAGGAGGTATTTTACATTTTGCAGGTTAAAATCACAACAATCTTGGGGGACTGGAGACTAACCATATTGGAATTCAGTGTGAAATCAACAAGGTCACCATGGCAACTGTGTTTGATTGTGTGTTTAGTTGTTAAGATTTCCCATGGGGGGATTCCCATTATTGTGACCATAGGGGCATATATGTGTGTATTTTTATTTTGTGTTCCCTTTTTATTTATTGTTGTGTGTATTTTATTTTGTAATGTGCTTTTATTGTAATTATTTAAATATGATAGTATTATGTGGGAGTCATATAATTAAAATTTAATTAAATTAAATGGGATGTGGATTGTGAAATTAAATGTTTTTACCTTGGTTGAAAATGAAATTTGATTTATATATTTTATAACCTTATGGTAATAAAATAAATCTTATGTCAAAAGGTTGTCATAAATAAATGTCATAGAAGTTAATGCATTATAGAAGATTGTGTAAGTTACCAAGTATGGGTTGTGTAAGAATTTGTAAGAGGTTGTAAGGCTGATTTTGGAAGGTCAAACACTCCTTCCTCTTTGAAATTCGAATTTGAACTTGGAGGACAAATTTGGAGGCTTGTGGGACAAGTTAAACTTGTCCCACACCTCTCAAAATCCTCCACCAACCATGTCTATTAATTTGGAGTCAAAATCAAATAATTTTATTACATTTTGACATGTTTTTGTTTAAGTATTGATTGCACTTGTCTTACAAAATTTAAATGCATTCCTTTTGGGGTATGGGCTACATTGTGTATGTAAGTAAATTTGTCATTTTTCTTTTATGGTGATTTGTTGTTGATGTGGATTGCCTCTTAGGGAAGGAAGAAAAATGATGTGGCATCCCACTTGGAATCCACATCATCCTCTTCCACCCTCTCCTTTAAAATTTGAATTCCTCCTCATTTTGTGGTTGTTGAAGGTTGGAAATTTCATTCTTGGGTCAAATTTCTCTTGCATTTTGGAGCTTGCTTGGTGGAAGAAGAGGATTTGATTGTGCATACATTTACCTTGCTATTTTGGGATTGTGTTTTGAGCATCAAAAGAACTGCTATTTGGAAACAAGTCTCCATCATGAGGTAGGCTCTCACTTTTTAAAATTGTTGTTGTTCCCTCTTTTAGCATGAAATTTGAATGTATTTGTTTTTGCAATTCTTGAGGGATGGGTAGAATTCTTAGGGCATGGTGTGGAGAGAAGACTATGAGATTTATCAGAGGAGGGATAAGGGATTTACCATTGGCACTTGTCTTGTGGAGGGAGTGTTGGTTGGGATCCACCTAGGGAAAAGAATATGCTTTAATTTCTTACTTTGGGGAGGTATAAGAGATAAATTTGGAGGAGGGATAAAGAGGGGTTGAGGAGGGATAAGGTTTATGGGATGGTTATGTTTTGGTGGTTTGTTTTAGGTGGATGCCCAATTTCAACATGGGATGCATAAGGAGACCTCCATAGTTCTTGCTCTTGCTTTGCTTGCTTGCTTGGAGAAGGAGAATTTGTTTTGATTGGAATTGTTGTTATAGTTGAGAACTACATCTTTTTGTTTGTGCATTTCATTGTGCATGTGAATGTATGTTATATGTGAAAGAAGCTATGTTGCCATGTGTTGTTTTATCATGCTCCATTTCAATATGGTTGGGGCTCGGGGGCCAATAGGGAAAGATGGCTTCTATTTTCCCATTGGGTATCTTGGTTGGGTGGAGAGTGTTTCCTTTCCCCCTTCCTTTTTGTGATTCAAGTTACAAGAATGAAGAAATCAGCAAGCTGTTGTTTGGAGAAAGAAGAATATAGTTTGACAGTCATCTCTTTGAGCAAACTTTTGTAATCCCTTCCCACTTCACGTGGATGAGTTGTATAATTTTGTAATGTGAAGCCATTGTATGGAAAATGGAAGTCTTAAATTTAATTGAAATGTAAATATGAAACATTTTATTCTCTGTATTGGAAAAGACTATCATATAGTTGTATATTTAACATTGAAATTCAAATGTAGAAATGAATTGTATCTTTCTGCTTAGTTTGAAAATAAAATAGGAAGAAAATTTCATACTTGTATTTGAAATTTGAAATTAGACCAAATTGGAAAAGAGATCAGTTTTAATGTTATTTGATTTTCAATAGAAGTATGGCATTGGTTCTTGTAAAATTGTATTGCTGTCAAAGGATAAAGTTCCATTTTGAAAAGAATAAGAATCTCTATTTTTTTTTATGTTGAGAAGATGCATATGAAATGAAATTAAATGTTATTATTTCTTGCAAAATTGTATATCAAAATTGGAAACTCAGAGATACTTTTAGTTTGAATTACATGGATGTTTGATAAGAAACTACATTGGATTAAGTTTAGGAATCATTGCTGTTTGAATTTTAAAAAAAGAGAGACAAACCAAATTTAAAGCAACAACTTGTTGTTTTAAAGTTAAATTTGGTAATGTACATTTAAAAAAAAAGAAGAAAAGTTCACTTTTATACTTCCAAATCAATTTAAAAATTCTATGAATTAACATGTTGAGACTATTCTGAACCCAGCTTGACAAGGAAAATTCGAGAAAACAATTCAATCAATCTAATTTTGAATCAATCCCCTTCCTAAGTCGTTTTCTATTCCTTGTTGGATAAAAACACAACTTCAATAAATTCATCAAATTTACACCTTTAAAACATTCTAATTCTTCCCTAAGTTGATCCTCCATGTCTATTTGACATGTTGAGTGAAGGAAGAGTCCAATTTTTATAAAATTTGTAAGTTGAAAATTGCCAGTTTTAAAATTATAAACCCTGTAGATCAATTTCTTAAAATTGACCCTTGAAATGTTACCAAATTCTAAAATTGACGTTTTCTATGCAAAGAGGACTCTGAGATAATTTTGGAAAGTCCAAGTTTTCCAAAAATGGAGCTTCCTATCAAAAGTTATGGCCATTTGAAGTTTTACTTCAAAATGGCCATCCCAAACCAAAAACGAAATAATTCGACCTTAGAAAAATTTAAATTTGAACTTTAGAAAAATTTCTAAAAAAATTCCACGGCCCCCTACCAATCATGTGCTGACATGTGGCAGGGGGTGTACTAATCAAAATGGAAAAACTTAACTTTTTTCCCCTTTTGGAAAAAATTCACTTTTTCCTCCGCAGGCCCGCGACCAATCACAAAGCACCACGTGGCCATTTGAGCAAGTGCGGAGGCATGGAGGAAAATTTTCCTTTGGAAAATTGAGACTTTGGTTTTGGGAAAAATTTCAAATTTTTCCCCTCGACCCTCTCGCCCTCACTAATCACGTGATGACACGTGGCATTGGGAAAATTTTCCCAATTTTCTCCCTATCCCCGCGGACCTCCAAGGGAAAATTTTCCCCTAAAACTCCACCCGGCCATAACTTGAGTTTTATAAGGAGTTTGGAGGACTTCTTTATTGGTTGGAAAGGTGATGAAATTTCCTATCCAATGAGATTAGTTTAGGAAAGTTTTGATAATCTAAGTGTTTGAAAAATAAAGTTGAAGTTTAGGGCTTGATAGAGAGCAGGCCTGGTGATAAATTTCTCCCTGAACCTTAGAAAAACTTGTAACCTCCAGATTGGAGCCTTGTAAGCTTGTTATAAGATAAAGATGGAAATATTGTGTTTGGTTAATCAGAATTTGTTCTGGAACCTATTTAGTTTCAAACTAGTGTCTTGCGACTTGGTTGAAGACTCTTCCTATAAAAAAAAATTATTCCATAATTTTTCCCTAGTTTGTTTCTTGGTCTCAAGTGGTAGTTGAAGCAGGCATTACAGTGTGCATGTGCGTGTGCATGTGTGTGTGCATATGTATATGGAGGTGCATGTGTGTGTCTATTTACATGTGCGTGTGTGTACAAGTGTGTGTGTGTGTGCACTTGTGCGAGTGAGTGTGTTTACGTGTGCATGTGCGTGTGCAGGTGTCTAGTGCCCACTCTCCTTTAACACTGTTTAGATACTGATCCTGACACTAATGATCATATTTTGGACATTATTATGTTTTTTTGTAGTATGATGTATCAAGTATTATTATGGACATTATTATTTTTTGATTAGTGTGATGGTTAGAGGTTAGACTACGGATTAATATTGATCTGGATTTAGCTATTATGCTTGAGGATCATTGAGACATTATTATTATTATGTAGATGATGATATACTAGTTGACATGGACAGGTTATTGATGTTGATTTTAGACATGTGACATTGATATTATGGATGATGATATAGTTGCAAAATTGAATTTAAATGATAAATGTTAAATTCTTGATAATGTTGTGATTTATATTTTAAAATTGTATGTTATTTATATCATTGGATGTTTTGATATGGCCACGAGGCCAAAGGGGTATTGTTATTTTTTCAGGTTAAAATCACAATAATGTTAGGGGACTGGAGACTAACCATATTGGAATTCAGTGTGAAATTAACAAGATCGCCATGGCAATTGTGTTTGATTTGTATGTTGTGTTTTGTTAGGATTTCCCATGGGGTGGATTTCCATTATTGTGACCATGGGGGCATATGTGTGTGTTTTAATTATGTGTTCCTTTTTTTTGTTTAATGTTTTATGTATTCTATTTGTAATGTGCTCTTTATTTTAATTATTTAAATGTGATAGTATAATGTGAGAGTCATATAGTTAAAATTTAATTAAATCAAATAGGATGTGGTATGTGAAATTAAATGTTATTGTCTTGGTTGAAAATGAAATTGATTTATATATTTATAACCATATGGTGATTAAATAAATGTTGTGTCAAAAATATTGTCATAAATAAATATCATAGAAATAAATGCATTTTTAAAAAAGTGTGTAAGTTACCAAGTATAGGTTGTGTAAGTGAAGTGATAGTTTGTGTAAGAATTTGTAAGAGGTTGTAAGACTGATTTTGGAATGTCAAACACTCCTTCCTCTTTGAAATTCGAATTTAATCTTGGAAGACAAATTTGGAGGCTTTTGGGACAAGTTAAACTTGTCCCACACCTCTCAAAACCCTCCACCAACCATGTCTATTAATTTGGAGTCAAAAAAACAAATTATTTTATTACATTTTGACTTGATTTATTGTAAGAAGTGATTGCACTTGTCTTACAAATTTTAAATGCATTCTCCTTTTGGGTATGGGTTGAGTTTGTGTATGTAAGTAATTTTTTCTTTCACATTTATTATGATGTATTAGCTTTTTATGTGATTTCATTTTGGGATAAGGAAAGATGATCTGGCATCCCACTTGAAATCCACATCATTCTTCTGTTATCCAAAATGTGCCCCTTGCTCATTTTGTGGCTAACTCCTCCCATTCTTCCCTCTCTTGTGCCTCATTCACAAAATTTTTGATTTCAGGCACTCAAAACCCTCTGGAAGTGGCACCATTGGATAGAGCTCTTTCTCAACTTTCCAAAAAGGTAAAGTTTTCCTCCTAACTCCATGTATTTTTGAAGTTATAGCTTGGCGGAGTTTTTTGGGAAAAGTTTCCCCTGAAAGGCCTACGGCCAATGAGATGCCACCACATGGCACCTAGAGTGGCAGAGCACGGGGAAATTTTGGAAAATTTTCCAAATGACAAAAAAGGTGCAAACATTTGAATTTTTGCCCATCGACCCGATTTGGCCTTGTTTTGCCCTAAAACTTCAAATCGCCATATCTTTCGATCCAGAGCTCGGTTTTTCACATTCTTTATATCAATAGAAAGCTGGTAAAACTCTATACAAGATTCCAGGGTTTTTTTTTAATTTTAGTGGAGTTTGGAGAGAGAGAATCAATAAACACCTCTAGAAATTGGTCATGGACAGAAATGACGTTTCAACCACCATTTTTAATGAAGAATGGCTCGCATTCTCTCCCAGCATGGTTAAAAATGTCAAGGAATGGGTCTATCAAGGCGCCCATGCTGTTTTGATGGCATTTTGGTCAATGGTTGAACCCCTTGCACTTTTTCCTACGTTTCTCTCTCCTGGGGTCGTGGTTTGCACTGTAAAATCCAGATTTGGCTCATTTTCAAAGTGTGGAACATTTTTTGTGTATTGCAGGTCCCCTTTCTCACCTTGGAAGTGATTTTGGTGGAATATCAGACCTTTTCTAAGAGCTACAACTTTATTTTACCTCCCAAGTGTTATAATGCAAGTGATTTTGATGATTAAAATAACAATACAACCTCTGTGATTAGTTTTCATCCTCTTCCTGTGTTGTTTGGTTAATTTCTGATCCTTCATTACAATTATCAGTTTGTGCATGAGGTTCTTTGTTACATTTTTATGGACTGTGTCAATCTGCAGAAGTAAAAAATTCTCACCACTCCTTTGGTGCATCACCTATTAGCTTTAGTTTTATTTCCTTTTATGCATTTTCTATCCTTGTCCCTTTGGAATTTAGAGTAGAATTAGGAAATTTCAAACCTCTGCAATTGTGTAAGTGATATAACTGATCAGAGGAGTTGAGGAACCAGCCTCTCAATTGGATATTTCTCTTCCATTTAACAAGTCCCACACTTGGGAAGAGGATTCAATGTTCTGCAATCACACTGGATGCTTAGAATGATCAAACTAGAAGCCTGATCAACATCCAAGGGGTGCTGCTAATTTGCAACAACAGTTTTGGCACGCCCGGTGGGACCTTAGAGGTCTTCCACTTTATATTTGATAGGTTGGTGTGTTCCTGTTAAAGATTCAGCCTTTTGGAGGCACTTTTAGAAGCACATCTGGCAACTCCATCCGGTAAACAACTCAATCTCTAAGTTACAGACCTATTTTCCATTCATTTCCATCCATTCTTCTTTCCATCATTTTCATTCTTTTCCATTCCATGAAGTTGTGCAATCATGACTTCATTTCCATCATGGAATTCACATTTACAACAGCAGTATATCACACCTCCAACATGTTTTACAAATCCCCCAAATCAATATTTTGATCAAATTCAAAATCAGCATATCTACCCATATGAGCAGCAGTGCCAAAGTCATTTTGGTTGTGAAGCACATCAAGAATAGGGGTACGCATGCAATGAAGACAATCAAATGGAAGATGTAGATTTTGTGGAAAAAATCCAAAAGATGGAGGCAAAGATGGTGCAATCAAGAGCAACAGCTCAAATGAATGCTTTCAGAATTAGTTGTAGGACTCCTTGTCCATGGGGAGGCCCTTTTCCAAGACACTTCATCCCTCAGGAGAAGCTAGACTTTATGATGAAGATGCTTCCCCAACTTGCACTATGGACAGCAGAAATAGAGGCCTATACACTTGGTGTTGAACAACCTTGTGAATGGGTAAGTTCTACACCATCATCTGGTTTTTCTCTTCCCATTACTCAAGCAACATCATCTCATTTGGAATTTCAAATTCTAAATCCAGTCAATGCTGCCCCAGGAGTTGAATCCATTTCTCCATTCCCTAGTCTTCCACCCCATCTCAATTCTTCTATCCTTTTCCCTTCCAAACAGCCATTCCCTCCAAAGAAACAAGAGTTCCTACCTCCTCCCACCACCACAAAAAAATGCAAAATCAATTGAGTTACAATCCACTTCTCCTCTTGCATTCCCAAATCCATGTTGGGAGGATAAAAATCATAATGCCAATCAAGGAAAATAGCAGCAAAAAGAGAAGCCAAACAAAGATGAAGAAATTCAAAGTCTGAAGAGTTAGGCTCTTAAATTTGGGATGAAAAATATCCCCTTGATGGTTAAGCCTTCAGAAGAGGTTAGAGTTGGAGAACAAGTAGTGGTTAGGACTGATTTTGTGACAGCAGAAGAAGAGAAAAAAGAAGAAGTAGACCAATAGTTAGTTTGCTCAGAAAGTAGTGTCCATGTTGGCACTCTATTTGAAGGGAATGCCGATTCAATTCAAGTTGCACAATCAGCCATGGAGGAAGAAAGCTCAAAAGAAGATCTTGCAGTCCCAACTTGTCCTCTAGAGCAGTAGATTGAAGAGTTTGACTTGACAAACTTCATGCTAGAAGAAGAGTTCTATCAAGAGAAAGATTTCCTTCAAGTAGTAGAGGAGGGAGAAGCCGCTCCAAATGCAAAAGAAGAGGAGCACATTCTAGCTATGAAGAAGAAAAGTGCAGATCTAAGGGCTTTGAACACAAGGTAGGCTACAGGAGAACCTTCAGTTCTTCTTTCTACTTCATCCCTCTCGTGTTCTAGTGCTGAAGAAGAGCTTGATCTCTCAAACTCAATGTTGGAGGATGAAAGAAACCATGATGATCAAGTTACAGGTCAAGAGGACACTATGGAGGAAGTTGAGAATTTGCATCAGGACAACAATGAGGTAGTGTATCTGTTAGATTTGGAGGACTGTTTTGATGAAGAAGAACCGGTTGAGTTTGCACCATTCTCTCTTTCATCTTCCACGTCCCAAATACTTGAGCCTGCTGTCATGAAGGAGAGTATTCATTTGCAGCATCCTGCATCTTATAGCAGCTCTTTGGAACTAAGATTGGAAGATTTTAATCTTTCATGTTCTTCATTGGAAGAAGAGAAAGGGCAGAAAGGTTCTACCATTGCTTCCACATCATCCATTCATGAGGGTCTACAAGAGAACTCCATTATTGGAGTTGAAAATTAGGGAAATGGGCATACTCAAAGGACCATACCTTTCCCAATCAGGTATTTGGCTTTATTGGAGCCAAAGGAGAAGTCACAACCAGTCATGCTTGCTTCTAAGCATGAGGATGAGCTGCAAGAAACCAAGGATCAGCTATTATACCTCTCCAATCCAAATGCAGAACAACTAAAAGAGGTATTGAATTTACCTTCAGCTGATACCTTGATGATTTGGGTGGAAGACCAGCTTCTTGCTGATTTTCCATTCATCCAATCAGCCATGTTCAATGCCAAATTAGTTGCATGGTTGCCAATTTTGAAGAAAGGAAGCTATTTTACACAACCAGTTGCAAGGTTTGTTTAGCTCACCTTTGTTTCCATTAGGATAGAGTAGGTAGGTTTGCTTTCAGTAAAATAAGTGCTTGTGCACACTCTACATGTTCCATTTGGAGCATGTATGATTTTCAGTTTTGTACATAGTTTTGGTGCTGCTGGTTTTGCTCTTGCACAGTTCATTTAAGTGGCATTTTTGTGAGAACAACTCTAAGTTCAATGGATTCCAAGTGGCTCAGAGGGAGGTTTTCAAAGTTCAAATCAGTTTGCAGGCTACAACTCATGACTCCATGCCCAATGGATGCTTCAAGAAATTGGTAACTTCATCCAGCAAGCAAATGACCCCTTTGAGTCACCAAAATTGTTATCCAAAATGTGCCCCTTGCTCATTTTGTGGCTAACTCCTCCCATTCTTCCCTCTCTTGTGCCTCAATCACAAAATTTTTGCTTTCAGGCACTCAAAACCTTCTAGAAGTGGCACCATTGGATAGAGCTCTTTCTCAGCTTTCCAGAAAGGTAAAGTTTTCCTCCTAACTCCATGTATTTTTGAAGTTATGGCTCGGCAGAGTTTTTTGGGAAAAATTTCCCCTGAAAGGCCCGCCGCCAATGAGATGCCACCACATGGCACCTAGAGTGGCAGAGCACGGGGAAATTTTGGAAAATTTTCCAAATGACAAAAAAGGTGCAAAAATTTGAATTTTTGCCCATCGACCCGATTTGGCCTTGTTTTGCCCTAAAACTTCAAATCGCCATATCTTTCGATCCAGAGCTCGGTTTTTCACGTTCTTTATATAAATAGAAAGCTGGTAAAACTATATACAAGATTCCAGGGTTTTTTTTTAATTTTAGTGGAGTTTGGAGAGAGAGAGTCAATAAACACCTCTGGAAATTGGTCATGGACAGAAATGACGTTTCAACCACCGTTTTTAATGAAGAATGGCTCGCATTCTCTCCCAGCATGGTTAAAAATGTCAAGGAATGGGTCTATCAAGGCGCCCATGCTGTTTTGATGGCATTTTGGTCAATGGTTGAACCCCTTGCACTTTTTGCTACGTTTCTCTCTCCTGGGGTCGTGGTTTGCACTGTAAAAACCAGATTTGGCTCATTTTCAAAGTGTGGAACATTTTTTGTGTATTGCAAGTCCCCTTTCTCACCTTGGAAGTGATTTTGGTGGAATATTAAACCTTTTCTAAGATCTTCACCTTTATTTTTCCTCTCAAGTGTTGTAATGCAAGTGATTTTGATGATTAAAATAACAATACAGCCTCTGTGATTAGTTTTCATCCTCTGCATGTGTTGTTTGGTTAATTTTTGATCCTTCATTACAATTATCAGTTTGTGCATGAGGTTCTTTGTTACATTTTTATGGACTGTGTCAATCTACAGAAGTAAAAAATCTCACCACTCCCTTTGGTGCATCACCTATTAGCTTTAGTTTTATTTCCTTTTATGCATTAGTCTATCCTTGGCCCTTTGGAATTTAGAGTAAATTAGGAACTTTTAAAACCACTGCAAAGTTTGTAAGTGATATAACTGATCAGAGGAGTAAGGGAATTCCGACCTCTAACTGGATATTTCTCTTCCATTTGACAAGTCCCACACTTGGGAAGAGGATTAAATGTTGTGAATCACATGGGATGCTTAGAATGATCAATAGAAGCTGATCAACATTCCAAGGGGTGCTGTGATTTGCACAACATCTCATCCATCTCTCCTTTAAAAATCCCGTTCTCCTAATTTGGAGGTTGTTGAAAATTTGTCTTCCTCTCTTGGGTTGATTTTCTCTCCTTGGGGTCGTGGTTTGCACTGTAAAGTTGTAAAAAGCTTCGATTTGGCTCATTTCAAAGTGATGGAAACATGGTTGTGTATTGCAAAAGTCCCCTTTCTCCACCTTGGAAGTGATTTGGTGGAATATAAACCTTTTCTAGATCTTCACCTTTATGTTTTCCTCTCAAGTGTTGTTAATGAAGTGAGTTGTGATGATTCTAAAATAAACAATACAGCCTCTGGATTAGTTCATCCTCTGCATGTGTGTTTGGTAATTTTTGATCCTTCATTTACAATTATCAGTTTGTGCATGAGGTATTGGTAACATTGTATGGCTGTGCAATCTACAGACAGTTAGTAAAAAAATCTCACCACTCATTGCGTGCAATAACCATTAGCTTAGTTTATTCCTTTTAGCATTTCTACCTGTCCCTTTGGAATTTAGAGTAGGAATTAGGAAAATTTAACACCTCTGCAATTGAGGTAAGTGATTAAACTGATCAAGAGGAGGAAGGAATGAGCTCGAAAACTGGAATATTCTCTTCCATTATGAAAGTGCCACATTGGGCCAGAGGGATGTAACCATGTTGGGCAGATCACACTGGATGCTAGTACGAATGATCAAACTAAGAAGCCTTGATCCAAAACAGTCCTAAGCGGGTGCTGCTGATTTGCAACAACATCTCCTCCATCCTCTCCTGTAAAAAATCCAGTTCCTCTCTTTGGAGGGTAGGTGTTGAAAATTTGTCTTCCTCTCTTGGGTTGAATTTCTTGCTGGGAAGCTTGCTTTGTGGAGGGATCTTGAACTTATTTGTATGCCCTTCTTTGTGATTTGGGACTACTATGTTTCTTGGCGTTGCAACAGAGGGTGTTGGTTTGGATCAAGTATCCACATGGAGAGGTAGGCCATCCTCATGCAATTTCATTTACTTTTTTTCCCTCGTTATGCATGAACTTTTGAATGTGATGTGTTTGTAATTCTTTGAGGGTTGGGTAGAATGCCTAGAGGCATGGTGTATGTAAGAGAGAATACTATGAGGTTTATCAGAGGAGGATAAGGGATTTTCCTTTGTTATGTGTTCTTGGGAGGAGTGTAGTTTGGGATCCACTAGGATAATATTATGCTTGCCATCTCTACTTTGGGAAGGTATAAGGGATAAATTTTGATGAGGGATAAGGAGGGGTTGAGGAGGGATAAGGTCTATGGGATTGCTATGATTTTGGCAGTTTACTTTTGGTGGATGCCCAAATTCAACTTGGGAGGCATAAGGAGACTGTTATCACCAAATCACAACACCCTTGTATTTGCACATACTTGGGCTCATGGTGTGATTGGATAACATGGGTACTATCTCCAAGTTGTGGGACCTGCTACTTAAGATAGACCTCCAGAGAAAGCTAGTTCTTGCTCCTAAACTACCTGCCACAATCTACTCTAATGCAGGGGAAACTAACTATTCTAACCTAAATTTCCAAGGGACCAGGGAGAGAGAATGCATAAAATGAAATCCTACACTAAAGTGGTGATACACTAGAAAAGGAAGGTGTGAGAGTAGTCTCCAAATGCGTAAAATATAGAAGTAAAGTTTACACTAGAAGAGGTGATGATAGTTCTCCATAATCTAGCAAAACACATTCACAACAATATTTCAAACATACACAATGATAATGGATCCCTGCATGAACATAATAATAGACACAATATTCTTGTAATCAAGGTTGAAGGGGCAAGAAGAATGCAAGAAAACACAGCAGGGGAAGATACATCCACAAACTTATATTTTATTGATTCATGATATGTGCAGTTCAGTCTATTACAAGATAAGGGCTTGGATCACCATGCAAGGAGTCCACAACAAGGGCCTGCAACACATTGGCTTCACAAAGCACTCCCTTTACAATGAGCCCAACACTCCAATTTATAGAAAAAATGAGAAGAGAGAGAGAAGGGAAAATGGAAATCCTAAAATCTATCCTTCAACCACTTATAAGAGGCATTAAATAGAGTAAAATAATTATATATTACTTTCAAAAGGCTCCCCATACTATCCTAGGTGCTGCAGTAGAGAAAGAATGATGACCATGCCTCTTAATTGCACTCCAAACCACCAAATAAAACACTGTTATGAACCCGGCCACATTTTATAAAAAATATCTATCTATCTCTCTTCAAATATGGAATTTATTTATTTTTGTGCATCGGGCTCGGAACCACGATTCCAACGGTACCAATTTTGTGTGATTTCATTGAGAAATGCAAAAGTTATGGCCTTCTGAGTGCGGGCAGCTATTTTGGGTCTGGCAGGCGTTTTCTGTCATTTGATGGGAATGAGAATTAACTGACTGGAGCCGAATATGTTTCTTTTATTTAAATATATCTACCCTCGTTAAAAATAAGAGGATGTCATGCTCATTCCAGAAAGTCCAATTTTGTGAAAATTAGAGCTTGGAGTCAAAAGTTATGGCCGTTTGAAGATTCACGGGTCAAACGTTGACTTTTCTTCTTTGCCTTCAGCCGTTTCAGCTTTTTACGTCCCTCGCATTCCACGCGTACCTTTTTCCCAGTTGTCTTAGATGAATTCTTTCGCATCAGCCGATTCGGGCTTCCTTGTCTCTCTTTTGCGGCCTTTTCACCTTTTCGCGTCCCTCATGTCCTGCACATACCTTTGTCCTGGCTGTCCCGGATAAAAATCCACGAACTACCCCGAAATGGACCGTCTTTCGGTAAATCGGCCGATTCGCATCCCATGCGTACTTTTGTCCTGGCTGTCCTAAACCGCGCAAAATGAAATACTTAGATGATTTTTCTTGTTTTCGGCCATTTCGGCTTTTCGCATCCCTCGCGTCCCGATGTCCCAACTATCCCGCGGACCGCCTGGGACAAAAATGTCTGACTTAGCCAATTTTCTTTGTATTTCAGCCCCAAACTTGGTACGACGAACCTCGGTGCGACCCGCATTGGTACGATCCGCACCCTTCAAACCCGAAATGCTTTAAAACAGCCATACAACCTTATTTTTTACATTTTTTCACCTTTTTTTCTAACTCGTTGGGATTTATTCTTGGATGGGAGAGTTGGAGAGAAGCCGAGGGGGCCCTAAAAACATGATTCTGGGCCTTGAATCAATCCACTTGCTCGGGACTGAAGAATTTGATGCATGTTATCAAAATTACCTTGAGAGATGAATTTTGGATAACAGAGACCTCCATAGTTCTTGCTCTTATTTGGCTTGCTTGTTCAAGCCTATGTGTTGTTTGAATAAATTCAAAAGCAGTTGAGAACTATTGTCTTGTTTTAAATTGAGTTTTTAATTGTTTTTTGTTGTAGTGTGAAAAGAATATGGTTTGTTGTGAAAGAAGCCTTGTTGCCATGTGTTGGATTATCATGCTCCATTTCAATATGGTTGGGGCTAGGGGCCGATGGGGAAATATGGCTTCTCTTTTCCCATTGGATTTCTTGGTTGGGTGGAGAGCGTTGCCTTTCCCCCTTCCTTGTTGTGATCTAAAGAAGAAAGAAGATGAATCAAGCATGTTGTTGTTTGGAGATTTTCATAGTTTGACAGTCAATTGTTTTGAGAAAATCCTATGTAACCCTTCCCACCTTGAGTGGATGAATGTATGGATATTGTAATAAGAGGTGTTTACTTGGTAATGGGAAATTGTAATTGAATATGAGAATTATAGAGAAGAATTATTTCTTTGTTTTGCCTTGAAAATAAATGTAAAAGATATTACTTGCACTATAATTGTACCTTGGAAATCAAATTGGAAAAATGATAAGTTGTAAATTTATTGAATGATCAATGAAGAATGGTATTGTTTCCTTTAAAATTTGTATGGAAATGTATACTAGATTGTATTGTTGTCCATGAATGAATTTTGGTCCAAAAAAAAAAGGATAAAACCTTTTGTCTCTAGAATGTTGAAAAATGATGCTTATGAAATGAAATTCAACGTTATTTTCTTTGCAAACTGTCATGTTAAAATTGAAAATCAGAGATGCATTTTAATTAGAGTTGAATGTTTTGAATTGTGAAGTAATGAAATGGATCAAGTCATAATCTTATGCTCACCCAAAAGACAAGTCACCAAACCAGTAAACTCGTTGTTTTAAAGTCAAAACTGGTAATGTGCATTTGATTAAATGAAAATTTCATATCTATACTTCTCAATTAATTTTAAAATACCATATGTTACTATGTTTAGACTATACCAAACCCAATTTGACAAAGTAAATTCGTGGAGACAACTTAACCAATGTGAATTTTGAGTTAATCCCCTTCCAAGGTCGTTTTTCTGTCCCTTGGTGGAGAAAAACATAACTTAAATAAATGGTTAAATTTACACCTTGAAAACATTCAAATTCTTCCCTAAGTTGATCCTCCATGTCTGTTTGACATGTTGAGCGAAGGAAGAGTCCAATTTTTATAAAATTTGCAAGTTTAAAACTGCCAGTTTGTAACTTAAAACCATGCAGATCAATTTCTTAAATTTTACCCTCAAAACTTTACCAAATTCTAAAATTGATGTTTGATGTGCAAAGAGGACTCTGAGAGATTTCTGGAAAGTCCAAGTTTTCCAAAAATGGAGTTCCCAATCAAAAGTTATGGCCATTTGAAGTTTTGCTTCAAAATGGCCATCCAAAAACCTAAATGAATTAATTCAACCTTAGAAAAATTTAAATTTTGAACTTTGAAAAAATTTCCTAAAAATTTCCACGGCCCCACCACCCTCTCATCCTATCATAAGTTGCCACATGGCAACTTGGAGGGACGGGCCCTTAATAAAAACTAAAATTTTTGAAAATTTTGCCTTGGGAAAATTTTCCCCACAACCCTGCGGCCCCCAACCAATCACGTGCTGACACTTGGTAGGGGGTACATGGATCAAAACGGAAAACTTAAATGTTTTTTTTCCTTTGGAAAATTTTCACTTTTCTCCCCACAACCCCGCGGCCCCGCACCAATCACATGTTGACACGTGGCAGGGAGGGCCTGAGGATTTAGAATTGAAAACTTAACATTTTACACTTTTGGAAAAATTTCACTTTTTCCTCCACCGACCCACATCCCCATAGCCAATGGGGTGTTGACATGTGTCCCCATAGGTGTTCAGGTCCACGCAATTCTTTTAACCTTTTCTCCCCTTGGGTGAAAAATCCAAATTTCCTCCGCCGGCCCGCGACCAATCACAAAGTGCCACGTGGTAATTTGGGCAAGCGCAGAGGCACAGAGGAAAATTTTCCTTCATAAAATTGAAAACTTGGTTTTGGGAAAAAATTCATGTTTTTCCCCCTGACCCGTCAGCCCGAATGAATCACGTGATGACACGTGGCGTTTGAAAATTTTCCCAATTTTCTCCCTAACCCCGCAGACCTCCAAGGGAAAATTTTCCCCTAAAACTCCACCCGGCCATAACTTGAGTTTTACAAGGATTTAGGAGGAATTCTTTATATAGTTGGAAAGGTAAGGAAATTTCCTATCCATTGAGCCTTGTTTAGGAAATTTTTGATAAATCTAAGTGTGTGAAAAATCTAGTTAAAGTTTAGGGCTTGATAGAGAGCAGGCCTGGGGATAAATTTCTCCCTGAACCTTAGTAAAACTTGTAACCTCCAAATTGGAACCTTGTAAACTTGTTATAAGATAAAAATAAAAATCTTGTGTTTGGTTAATCAGAATCTGTTCCGGAACCTAGTTAGTTTCAAACTAGTATCTTGCTACTTATTTGTAGACCATTCTTATAATAAAAAATTATTCCATAATTTTCCTAGTAGTTTCTTGGTCTCAAGTGGTAGTATAAGTGGGATTAAGAGGTACGTGTGCATGTGTGTGCGTGTTTATTTGTGTGTGTGTGTGCGTGTGTCTGTGCGTGAGCGTGTGTGTGCGTGTGCGAGTGTGTGCGTGTGAGTGTGTGTGTGTGTGCGGAAGCGCGTCTGTGTGTGTGTGTACACTAGCGTGTGCGTCTATAAGTGCATGTGCATGTATAAGTGTGTGTGTGTACGAGTGTATGTGCGCATGTGCATGTGTATGCATGTGTACGTGCGTGTATGTGCGCATGTGTGTGTGCGTGTGTGTATTTGTGTAGAGGTGCATGTGCATGTGCGTGTACGTGTGTGTGTTATTGTGCATGTAGAGGTGTGCATGCATGTGTGTGTGCATGTGCGTGTGCGTGTGTGTGTGCACATGCATGTGCGCATCCGTGTGCGTGTGTGTGTGTGTGCGTGTGCAAGTGTGCGTGGTTGTGCATGTCAGTGTGCATGTGCTTTTGCACATGTGTGTGTGTGCATGTGCGTGTGCGAGTCCATGTGCAAGTGCGTGTGTGGGTGCGCATGTGTGTGCGTGTGCGCATGTGTGTGTGTGTGTGCGCGTGTCCGTGTGTGTGTGCGTGTGCATCTGTGTGTGTGCGCGCATATTCGTGTAGAGGTGCATGTGTATGTGCGTGTATGTGTGTGTGTTACTGTGCGTTTAGAGGTGTGCGTACATGTGCGTGTGTGAGTACGTGTGTGGGTGCGCGTCCGTGTGTGTGTACATGTACACATGCGCATGTGTGTGTGTGTGCAGGAGTGCGTGTGCAGGTGTGTGTGCGTTTACGTGTGTGAGTGTGTGTGTGCGAGTGTGTGTATGTGTGCGGGTGCGCGTCCGTGTGTGTGTATGTGTGCACGTGCCTGTGCATGTGTGTGTGCGTGTGCATCTGCATGTGTGTGTGCATGTGCGTGTGCATGTGTGTGTGCATGTGTGAGTGCATGTGTGCATGTCTGTGCATCTGCGCATATGTGTCCATTTATGTGTGCGTGTGCATGTGGAGGTGTGCGTGTGTGTCTTTTTGCGTGTGCGCATGCATGTGCGTGTGCACGTGCGTGTGCGTGTGCACGTGCGTGTGCGCATGCATGTGCATGTGCGTGTGTGTGTGCATGCGCATGTGTGTGCATGTGCATGTAAATGTGCATGTGAGTGTGTATGTGTGTGTGTGTGCGTGTATGAGTGCGTGTGTGCATAAGTATGTTGTGCGTGTTCGTGTGTGTGTCCGTGTGCATGTGCGTATACATGTGTAGGTTCATGTGAGTGTTTGTTTACATGTGCGTGTGCAAGTGCATGCGCATGTGCGTGTGCAAGTACATGTGCGTGTTTGTGTGTAAGTGCATGTGCGCATGTGCGTGTGTGTGTGTGTGATTGTGTGTGCATGTTCGGGTATGCGTCTGTCTGTGTGTACATGCGCACATGCACGTGCGCGTTCATGTCCATGTGCGAGTGCGTGTGTGTGCGTGTGCGTGTGTGTGTGCGTCTAGATGTGCATGTGCATGTGCGTATGTGTGTGCGTGTGCAGGTGTAGGTACGTGCGCGCGCGCACGCGTGTGTGTGTGCAAGTGTGCGTGGTTGTGAGTGTGTGCATGCGTGTGCATGTGTGTGTGTGAGTGTGCGTGTGTGAGTGCGTGTGTGTGTGCGTGTGCATGTGTGAGTACGTGTGCATGTATGTGTGTGTGCATGTGCATGTATGTGTGTGTGTGCGTGTGCGTATTCGTGTAGAAGTGCGCGTGCATGTGTGTGTGTGTAGAGGTACGCGTGCATGTGCGCTTACATGTGTGTGTGTGTTTGCGTGTGCATCTGTGTGTGCATGTGCAAGTGCGTGTGTGTGTGTGTCTGTGCATCTACGTGTATGTGTCTGTATTCTTGTGTGTGTGCATGTGCGCGTGCATCTGCATGTTTTGCTTCACATGCATGTCTGTTTGTGTGTGTGTGTGCAAGTGCATGTGCGCGTTCACATGCGTGTGTGTAATTGTATGTGTGTGTGCGCGTGTGCATGTCCAAGTGCATGTATTTGTTCAAGTGTGCATCTATCCGTGTGTACATGTGCACGGGCGCGTGCGCATTCATGTGCATGTGCGAGTGTGTGTGCGCATGCGCGTGCACATTCGTGTGCGTGTGCATGTGGATGTGCATGTGCATGTGTGTATGCATGTGCATGTGCGTGTGCATGTACGTGTGTAGGTGTAGGTGTGTTTGCATGTGAAAATGCGTGTGGTTGTGCGTGTGCATGTGCGTGTGAGTGTGTGCATGCGTGTGCATGTGCTTGTGTGTGTCCAAGTGCATGTGCGTGTGCGGGTACACGTCCAAGAGTGTGCATGTGTGTGTGCGTGTGCGTGTGCGTGTGTGCATGTGCGTGTGCGTGTGCGTGTGAGTGTGTGCATGTGCATGTGCGTGTGTGTGTGCGTGTGGGGTGTGTGTGTGTGCATGTGCGTGTGCGTGTGCGTGTGCGTGTGTGCATGTGCGTGTGCGTGTGCGTGTGAGTGTGTGCATGTGTATGTGCGTGTGCATGTGTGTGTACATGTGCATGTCTGTGTGCGTGTGCGTGTGCATGTGCATGTGCGTGTGCATGTGCGTGTGCGTGTGCATGTGCGTGCTCGTGTGGGTGTGTGCGTGTGCGTGTGCATGTGCATGTGCGTGTGTTTGCATGTGCGTGTGCGTGTGTGTGTGCGTCTATGAGTGCATGTGTGCATGTCTGTGCATCTGCGCATATGTGTCCATTTACGTGTGCATGTATTTTTATGTGTGTGTGTGTGCGCGTGTGTGCATGTAAATGTGCGTGTGCGTGTGTGTTTGTGTGTGCGTGCGTGTGTGTGCGTGTGCGTGTGCATAAGTATGCTGTGCGTGTTCATGTGCAAGTCTGTGTGCATGTGCGTATGTGTGTAGGCGTGTGTTTACATGTGCATGTGTGTGTGCATGTGTGTGCATGTGTGTGTGCAAGTGCATGTGTGCGTGTGTATGTGCATGTGCGTGTGCGAGTGTGTGCGTGTGTGTGTGTCTGTGTGTACATGCACGCATGAGTGCGTGTGTGTGTGCATGTGGATGTGCATGTGCGTGTGCGTGTGCATATGCATGTGCGTGTGCAGGTGTAGGTGCGTGTGTGTGTGTGTGTGCAAGTGCACATGGTTGTGCGTGTGCGTGTGCGTGTGTGCATGTGTGTGCATGTGTGTGTGTGTGTGTGCACGTGTGAGTGCGAGTGCGAGTGCGTGTGTGTGTGTGCGTGTGCATGTATGTGTGTGTGTGTGCATGTGTGTGTGCGTGCATGTGCATGTGTGTGTAGAGGTGTGCGTGCATGTGCGCTTACGTGTGTGCGTGTGTGTGCATCTGTGTGTGCGTCTGTGTGTGCGTGTGCAAGTGCGTGTGTGCGTGTCTGTGCATCTGCGCGTATGTGTCCATTTGCTTGTGCATGTGTATGTGAGTATGCGTGTGCATGTGCGTGTGCGTGTGCATCTGCATGTGTAGGTTCACGTGCGTGTCTGTTTGTGTCTGTGTGTGTGCAAGTGTATGTGCATGTGCATGTAATTGCATGTGTGCGTGTGCATGTATGCGCATGTGTGTGCGTGTCCAACGTGCATGTGTGTCAAGTGTGCGTCTGTCCATGTGTGCATGTGCGAGTTCATGTGCACGTGCGAGTGCGTGTGCGCGTGCACGTGCACATTCGTGTGTGTGCATGTGTGCATGTGCGTGTGCGTATGTGTGTGCGTGTGCATGTGTGTGTGTGTGTGCGTGTGCATGTCCGTGTGCATGTACGTGTGCAGGTGTAGGTGTGTGTGCGTGTGTGTGCATGTGCAAGTGCGTGTGCGTGTGTGTGTGCGTGTGTGTGTGCGAGTGCATGTGCTTGTGCGGGTACTCATCCAAGAGTGTGCGTGTGCGTGTGTGCATATGCACGTGTGTGCGTGCATGCACGTGCATGTGCATGTGCATGTGCGTGTCCGTGTGCATGTACATGTGCGTGTGCATGTGTGCATGTGCATGTGCGTACTCGTGTGGGTGCCCGTGTGCATGTGCGTGTGCGTGTGTGTGTGTGTGCATGCGCGTATGTGTGCGTGTGCATGCATGTGCGTTGTGCATGCATGTGTGTGCACGTGCATGTGTGTGTGTGTGTGCAGGTGTGTGTGCGTGTAAAGGTGTGTGTGTATGTGCGTGTGCACATGCATGTGCTTGTGCGTGTGTAGGTGTGTGTGCATGTGTGTGTGTGTGTGTGCTGTGTGTGTGTGATGTGTGTGCGTGCGTGTGTGTGTGTGTGCACGTGTGTGTGTAGGTGCATGTGTATGGGAGTGTGTGTGTGTGTGCGTGCGCGGGCGTGTGCGAGTGCGTGTGCATGTGCGTGTGCGTGTGTTTACGTGTGCGTGCGTAAGTGTGTGCATGTATGTTCATGCGTGTGCAAGTGCGTGTGGTTGTGCTTGTGCATGTGCGCATGCTTGTGCATGTGCGTGCATGTGCGTGTGCATGTGTAAGTGCGTGTGTGTGTGAGTGCGTGTGTGTGCATGTGCGCATTACGTGTGTGTGCGTGTGTGTGCATCTGTGTGTGCGTGTGCGTGTACGTGTGTAGGTGCATGTGCGTGTGCGTGTGCCTGTGTGTGTGTGTGTGCGTGGTTGTGCATGTGTGAGTGCATGTGCGTGTGCGGGTGCGCATTTATGCGTATGTATGTGTGCATATGCGAGTGCATTTGCGCATGCGTGTTTGCGTGCGTGTGCGTGTTCGTGTGTTTGTGCATGTGTGTGTGCATGTGTGTGCATGTGTGTGTGTGCGTGTGCAGTGTACGAGTGTGTAGCGTGCACATGCAAGTGCGCGTGTCATGTTTGTGTGTGCAGGTGTACGTGCGTGTTCGTGCATGTGCACGTGCGTGTGCGCGTGCTTGTGCAGGTGCCTTTTTAGGTGTACATGTGCATGTGTTCATGTGGGCGTGTGTGCATGTCCAACGTGTGTGCATGTGCGCTTGTGCGCGTGAGTGTTTGTTTGCGTGTCCATGTGCATGTGTAGGTGCGCGTGCGTGTCTGTTTGTGTGTCTATTTATGTGTGCAGGTGCGCGTGCGTGTCTGCTTAAGTGTCCGTGTGCATGTGTGTGTGTGTGTGTCTGCGTGCACGTGCACGTGCATGTGCGCATTCGTGTGTTCATGTGCGTGTGTGTGCGTGCGTGTCCATGTGCATGTGCAGTGTGCGTACGTGTCGTGCGTGTGCATTTGTGTGTGTGTGTGAGTGCATGTGCATGCGTGCGTGTGCATGTACGTGTGCAGGTGTAGCGTGTGAGTGTGAGTGTGTGTGCGTGTTCGGGTGCGAGTCCATGCGTGTGTATGTGTGTGCGTGCATGTACGTGTCCGCGTTTGCGTCTGAGTTTGTGCGTGTGAGCCTGTGTGTGTGCGTGGGCGTGTGCGTGTGCGTGTGCCTATTTGTGTGTGTGTGCATGTGTGCGAGTGCATGTGTGTGCGGGTACTCAGTGTCCAAGTAGTGTGCGTGTGTGCGTGTGCGTGTGCATGTGCATGTGCGTGTGTGTGCGTGTACGTGTGCATGTGTGTGTGTGTGTGGATGTGCATGTGCATGTGCGTGTGCGTGTGTGTGTGCATGTGTGTTCATGTGCGTGTGCATGTGCGTGTACGTGTGTGTGTGCATGTGTGTGCGTACTCGTTGGGTGTGTGTGCATGTGCGTGTGCGTGTGTGAGTGTGTGTGTGCGTGTGCGCGTGCGTGTGCGAGGTGCATGTGCATGTGCAGGTGTTTGCAGTGTGTGCATGCGTGTGTGTGCTATGTGTGTGACATGTGTGTGCACGTGTGTGTGTGCAGGTGTGTGTGCGTGTGTGTGTGCATGTGCGTGTGCACATGCATGTGCTTGTGCGTGTGTAGGTGCATTTGCGCGTGTGCATGTGTGTTTGTGTGTGCGTGTGCTTCTGTGTGTGTGTCGTGAGTGCGTGTGCGTGTGTGTGTGCGTGTGTGTGTGTGTGCATGTGTGTTTGCTGTGTGTGCATGTGCGTGCGCGCTTGTGTGTGCACGTGTGTGTGCAGGTGTGTGTATGGGATGTGCAGGTGCACGTGCGTATGAGTGCATGCGCGGGGCGTGTGCAGTGCGTGTGCATGTGTGTGTGTGTGCATGTGTGTGTGCATGTGCATGTGCGCGTGTGTGTGTGTGTGTGTGTGTGTGTGCGTGTGTGTGCCGTGCGTGTGCGTCCGTGTGTGCGTGTGTGTGCATGTGTCGTGTGGTCCATGTGTATGTTCATGTGTGTGCATGTGCGTGTGGTTGTGCGTGTGCGATGTGCGCATGTGTGCGTGCACGTGTGTGCGTGTGCATGTGTAAGTGCGTGTGTGTGTGCGGGTGCGTGTTTGTCTGTGTGTACATGTGCGCATTCGTGTGCGTGTGCGTGTGCGTGTGCATGTGCGTGTGTGTGCGTGTGTGTGCAGGTGTGTGCATGTGCGTGTGCATGTGCCTGTGTGTGTGTGTGTGCGTGTGCGTGTGTGTGTGCGTGTGCGTGTGCGTGTGCATTTATGCGTATGTGTGTGTGCGTGTGCGCATGCGTGTGCGTGTGTGCGTGCATGTGTGTGTGCATGTGTGTGTGCATGTGCGTGCGCATGTGTGTGCATGTGCGTGTGTGTAAGTGCGCGTGCATCATGCAGGTGTGTGTGTCGGGTGTGCGTGTATGTGTGTGTGTTTGCATCTGTGTGTGTGTGCGTGTGTGCATGTGCATGTACATGTGTGTCACGTGTGTGTGTTCATGTGCGTGTTGCGTGTACGCAGTGTGTACGTGCGTGTGCGTGTGCATGTAAGCGTGCATGCGTGTCCGTGTGCATGTGCATGTGTGTGTTTGTGTGTCGTGTGTGTGTGCATGTGCGTGTGCGTGTGCGTGTGCGTGTGCATGTGCGTGTGTGCCGTGTGTGTGTGTGCGTGTGCATGTGCATGTGTGCACTGTACGTGTGCATTTGTGTGTGTGCGTGTGTGTGTACGTGTGCGTGTGCATGTGTCATGTGCAGCGTGCGTGCGCTATGCTGTGTCCATGTGTGCATTTGTGTTTGTGTGCGTGTAGGAGTGTGTGCGTGTGTGCGTGCATGTGCATGTGTGTATGTGTGTGTGCATGTGTGAGTGTGTGTGTGTGCGGTGTGTGTCCATGCGTGTGCATGTTCGTGTGCATGTATGTGTTCGTGTGCATGTGCAAGTGAGCTGTGTGTGCGTGTGCATGTGCGTGTGCGTGTGCAATTTGAATGTGTGCATGTGCGTGCGTGTGCGTGTACGTGTGCATGTGCATGTGCGTAGAGGTGCATGTGTGTGTGCGTGTGCATGTGCGTGTCTTGTGTGCGTGTGTGTCATGCGTGTGTCATGTGTGCATGTGCATCTATGTGCGTGTGCATGTGCGTGTACGTGTGCGTGTGCATGTGCGTGTACGTGTGTGTGTGCGTGCGTGTGCGTGTGCGTGTGTGAGTGCATGTGCAGGTGCACATGCATGTTGTGCGTGTGCATCGTGCGTGTGTGTTTGCATGTGCGTATGTGCATGTAGTGTGTGTGTGAGTGTGTGTGCGTGCACGTGTGTGTGTGTGCAGTTGTGTGTGTGTGTGTGTGTGTGTGTGTGTGTGCATGTGCGTGTGCATGTGTGTGCGTGTGCATTTGTGCATGTATGTTTACGTGTGCGTGTACAAGTGCTTGCATGTGTGCTTGTGTGCGTGCTTGTGTGAGTGAGCGTGTGCGTGTGCATGTGCGTGCGCATTTGTGTGCAGGTTTGTGTGTGTGAATGTACAGGTACATGTATGTGCATGCATGTGCAGGTGTCTTTGCACGTGTGTGTACATGTGTGTGTGCAGGTGCATGTGCGCATACTGGTGTGTGTATGTGTGCGTGTGCGAGTGTGTGCGTGCGTGCGTGTGCAGGTGCGTGTGTGTGCATGTGTGTGTGCATGTGCGTGTGCGTGTTTGAGTGTGTGTGTGTGTGTGCGTGTGTGTGTGTGTATGCATGTGTGCATGCGTGTGCATGTGCGTGTATGTGTGTGCGTGCGGGTGTGTGTGCGTGTGAGGTGCGCATGTGTGCGTGTGCGTGTGTTATTGTGCAGAGGTGCAAGTGCATCTGTGTGTGTGTGCGTGTGCGTTTGTGCATGTGCATGTGCGTGTCTGTGTATGTGCGTGTACGTGTGTGTGTGTGTGTGTGCATGTCTGTGTGCGTCCATATGTGTGCATGTGCGTGTTCGTGTGCATGTAGCGTGTGTAGTGTGTAGGTGCGGTGTGCGTGTGCGTGTGCGTGTGCTGTGTGTGTGCCTGCGTGTGCGTGTGCGTAGTGCATGTGCATGTGCACGTGTGGCCGTGTGCATGTGCATGTGTGTGTGTGCGTGCATGTGCGTATTCATGTGTGTGTGTGCATGTGCGTGTGCATGTGAGGCGCGCATGTGTGCGTGTGCGTGTGCATTCTGTGTGCACGTGTGCGTGTGCGTGTGCACATGTGCGTGTGCGTGTGCGTGTGCGTGTGCGGGAGTGTGCGTCCATTTGTGTGTGTGCGTGTGTGCATCTACACGTGCATGTGTCCAGTGTGTGTGTGCGTGCGTGTGCGCGTTCGTGTGCGTGTGTGTGTGCGTGTGCATATGCGTGTGCGTGTGCGTATGTGTGTGTGTGTGCATGTGCAAGTGTGCATGGTTGTGCGTGTGCGTGTGCATGGTTGTGTGTGTGCATGTGCGTGTGTGTGCGTGTGCATGTGCGAGTGTGCATGTGCGTGTGCGTGTGCATGTGCAAGTGTGTGCGCATGCATGTCTGTGTGTGTGTGTGCATGTGCGTGTGTGTGTGCAAGTGCATGTGCGTGTGCGCATGTGTGTGTGCGAGTGCATGTGCGTGTTCAGGTGCGAGTCCATCCGTGTGTACGTGTGCATGTGCACTTGCGCGTTCACGTGCGTGTACGCGTGCGCATGCGTGTTTACATGCATGTGCGAGTGTGTGTGCATGTGCGTGTGTGTGTGTTTGCAAGTGCGCATGGTTGTGCGTGTGTGTGTGTGTGTGCGTGTGTGATTACATGTGTGTGTGTGTGCGGGTGCACATGCGTGTATGTGTGCGTGTGTGTTTGTGTGTGTGTGTGTGTGCGTGTGCGTGCGTGTGCATGTGTGTGCGTGTGCATGTGCATGTGTGCATCTGCGTGCATCTACGCGTATGTGTCTGTTTGCGTGTGCGCATGCATGTGGAGGTGCGCGTGCGTGTCTTTTTGCATGTGCGCATGCGTGTGTGCCTGCGTGTGCGCATGTGTGTCCGTGTGCATGTGTGTGTGCGTGTGTGCATCGTGTGTGTGCACGTGTGTGTGCGTGTACGCGTGTGTATGAGTGTGCGTGTGCATGTGTGTGTGCGTGTGCATGTGCGTGTGTGTGTGCATGTACTTGTGTAG